>JAJOZX010000370.1:227500-240000 GCA_023014485.1 Bathynomus jamesi | reverse complement strand
AATTTGAGAAGTGAGAAGGAAAAAGACAAACTAAGGAAAGAATAAAGAATAAAGGAAAGAATAAAGGAATAAAGAAAGAATAAAGAATAATAAAGAATAAAGAAAGCAGAAAGGAAAGAATAAAGGAAAGAATAAAGGAAAGAATGGCAAAAACTACGAAGAAGTGTGTAAACTGCGGTAAATTCAGAAAGCTGAATAGAGTTAGATTATGTTTAATGGAATGCGCTGCGCAAAAGCTTTGCGATTGCAAAAATGAAGCGAACCAGGCCACGGGCTTAAAATACATTCTGTGCAATACCTTTAAACACGACGAATCCATGAACTTAAATGGAAAATACAAGAAAATGATAAATAGAATAAATAACAAAGTCATAGGCATTTACGGCTTCCTGTGCATCACATGCATGGAAAAAAAACAAGAATATGATAAAAAGAGCAATGAATATGGGCAACATATGTTTACTGACAGATGACAAGGAAACAATAGGAAACACTGACACAAACAAACACAAGGAACAGGAAAATACAATACAGGACAGCACGCTTCAGCAGGAACACGAGGCTCAGAACAGGACAATACAGGAAAGCACGCTACAGCACGCTACGATACAGGGATATGCAATAGTAGCCCAGAGAATGAAATATCGCCTGCCAAAGAGAGAGACAACAGAAACACAAATGAGAAAGAGAGGGATACCAAGAATACAAAGGAGAAAGAGGAAAGTACCAAGAACACTAATGAAAACTCGTCGAAGACAGAAAAACCACTGAGTAGGGAAGTGATGGCGAAACAGAAGAAAGCAATTGAATCACACAGGGCCTGTAAGGAGATTAAACGACGGGCCATATGTGAATACTATAAAATAGGGTTGTGCATATATGGTACAAACTGCAAGTACAGTCACCCCCAAAAAATGCTTCGATATGATGAGGAATGGAAAATGCAGATACGGACAAAACTGTTACTTTTTCCACCCTCCTATGTGCAGAGTGTCACTGACGGAGAGAAAATGCCTAAATATAGAGTGCCCATATTTTCACATAAAGGGTACCCAAAGAAGAGAACGGGGAAGAACAGACCCTATCCTTATTAGAAGTAACAACAGGAGCAAGGAAACAAATTTTTTAGAGGAAATGAGAACTATAAAAGCACAGCTTGCCCCGCCAACAAGAGCAGACGGGACACCGCAGGTATATTCTCCACACCATTACATTAGCCCTGTTCAAAAATCAACTTTTTCTTATTTTCATAGGTTTCTGTACGTTTTTCCCATGCTTTTTGACCTGAAAAGGCAGGAAATCACAACCATTTTGACCTAGGTTATTGGGAAGCATTGCCGCATGGAGCTTTAAGTTTTCTGCCTTGAAATCGGCCAAAAGCACCAGTTCCGGGGTCCCTTGAATCATGTTTTGCACTATAACTTTTTATCTAAACAAGATAGAGCAACAAAATAGGCACCAAATTAAAGTGTTTTTAATCCTCTTTCTAACTTATACAATTATGATAGTCTTGGAACAAGAAATGGCACATTGGTACATACAAAGATTTCAGAAATATCACAAAATTCGTTTTCTCACACTCAAGGCAGACAAGGCGCCTTATTCATGACACAAATTTGAGATTAACATTTTGTCACAAGTCTAATCGATCAAGAAGTGAAAGCATTACATGATGATTAATTTCATAATGACATTTACACAGTCAGTTGTTGAGAGTTTGTTTCTTGAAGCTGTCAAAGCGGCGTCTGTTGAACTCCACAGCTTGGAGATAGTCCCTTTGCTTGGCATCTGTTGTTATGACATTTGCAAAGTCGCTCATCATCTTGACACCACGTTCAGCAATGTCATTCACCGCTTTCAGATTCTTAACATAGTCCAACGCTTTTCTGTAGTCCTCATTCTGTGGCCAAGACGTGACAGGTTCAAGAAGCCACTCGGATCCAATGTTCAGTGTGTCCAGCAGGAAATGTGATTCTGGGCCAATGAGATCAACCAGGGTGGTCTTAGCTGTGACTCTCTGGAATAGAGGCTTTCCTGTTCTGAAGCTGTCTGGCTTCTCAGTGGCATGTAACTGGGCAGCAATGTCGTGCTTCAATGTGTCACTTAATCTACTGCTGAACAGGGCAAATGGCACGACTTCCTGCGCCAGGTACCATTTGTGGTTTTCCATCTTATTAAGTACTGCATCAGCAAGCTCTGGGTCAGTTTTCTTGTACTTCAACATGTCATGGATTAGACTTAGATCATTCACGGGAGCATCTGCAGCAGACATTGACATCATCCATACAGGAGTGTAGAACAGCGCAAGGAAGGTGTTGAGTCTTTCCAGCTTTGATACAGTGTCTTCGTCGTACTCAAGTTGATCTGCAAACATCAGCATTTTCATGGAGTACAGGTTTCTGGCCATCCATCTGGCCTGATGAATGGCGCCTGGTCGACTCCAGTGAATACCTCGAGGAGGCGTTCCTCCAAGAACAATGACTGTCAGTTCAGCCATTTCCCTGTAGTCGGCTCTTGGAAGCCTTTCTGCTGTTAGAATGTCTTGGAGTATTTCTTCACTGCTTCTTCTTTTCCTTCAGCCATTTGCTGTTGATAGCCAGCATCTTTGGGTTTTCCTTGGACAAGTCCGTCCAAACATCCTTCAGATGCTCAAACCAGGGATTATCTGGCCCCTTCACCTTCCCAAACAGCTTCTCCCAAACTGCTCCTACTAGGATTTCCAGGATGTGATGTCGACAGGCCAGATAAAACACCTTTTTGTTCAGCATTTTCTCTAGCAGTTTGGCAGCTCCTCTGTGAACTCCACTGTTACTGGATGTAGTGTCAAAAACAAGGGCAGTAACATTATCCGTAAGTTCCCATGTCTCCAGTAAATCCATTGAAGCCTCAGCCTGAGCTGTGCCAGAAGAATTGTCGATGACAGGTACTCCCAATAACTTTCCTTCAGTGTATGAAGGTGGACCAGACACTAGCACAGCTAAAGTCTCTGAGGTACTTCCAGGTTCACTGCCCAAGACATCTTTGAGCAACTTTCCATCCCAGTGTAAGGCAGCGTACTGTGGGGGGTTTTCACAAAACTTGGACATGTGACTCTGGCTGATATTATACCTGGACAGCATTCTGTTGCGACGTGTTGTTGAGGTTGAGATGACGAAGTTATCCAGATCAGCCCCTCCAGCTTTCAAGGTGGCAGAAACCATGGCAGTAACTTGATTGTCTGATAAACCAAGACGATCAGCTGTATTGCAGATGACATCACATTCCATGACCTTCCTTGGAAACGTCAAAGTCACACTAGTCACAGTGTCTTGATGGTGAGAACATCCAGGACGAGGCTGATGGTAATCCATGTCCTCTGTGTTAGCGTCGTTGTCAGTTGAGTCACCCCAGGTAATGTCATTCACATGAACAACTGCCTCTTGTTCTGCTGCAGCTGTAAAATAGTACAACATGTTAAGACAGTAATTGTTAAGTACATGCTAAATATCGCAATGGAGTAAAACTTAAAACTTTTTGTGACGTTCAAAGTAATTAGTTTTACCTTGTTCTTGTCTATGCTGCAGTCTTTCATTCCTCGCTGCTTGCTGCAGGGATCTTGTCTCAAAAATCTTGTCATGACCAGACATATGACCTTTCCTCTCAGTCTTTTGGTCTTCGTAGAGCCTGATATCCTCATCTTTCTTCTCTCTGGATAACAGTCTGTTGTTCTGTATTTCCTGGATTGCATCTGGAGCTCCTATATCGAACAGGCTGTCTAATTCCAGCACAAATGCTCCTCTTTTTCCTCCAGGGAACCACTGATAAAAGTTTCAGTGAGAGATCTGGTAGATGGCCCAGTTGACACCTGCCTGTGGACAGTACGTGGAGGTTCTGAGATATCAACTGTGCGCCCACGGAGCTCCCTCAGCTCCTTCCTTGCTTAATGCCATTGTGAAGTTGTAACTTGTAGATGGTTTTCTAGATTCTGATTGAGTTTCTGTTGTTTCCTGAAAAATGATAGATAATTATTATTATATTATTATTATTATTATTAATTATTATTTATTTATTATTATTATTATTATTATTATTATTATTATTATTATTATTATTATTATTAATTATTATTTATTTATTATTATTATTATTATTATTATTATTATTATTATTATTATTTATTAATTTTATGCTCTTTCATTTGATACCTAATTTGTTGCTCTATCTTGTTTAGATCAAAAGTTAAAGCGCAAAACATAATTCAAGGGACCCCGGAATTGGCGCTTTGGCCGATTTCAAGGCAGAAAATTTAAAGCTCCATGCGGCAATGCTTCCCAACATCCTAGGTCAAAATAGTTGTGATTTCCGGCTTTTGCAGGTCAAAAAGCATGGGAAAATGTACAGAAACCTATGAAAATAAGAAAAAGTTGATTTTTGAACAGGCCTACCATTACATACATCACCTCTTTATCCAGCATCATCCACCGATAATAATACAACCACCGATAATACAACCACAGTGGTATCAAGTGTCGCAACCCCAATTCTCCCAAATGCAGCGGCCAAACCAATAAACCAAACAAAAACCGACATCGACCTGGAAACGACCACTATATAGGAAAACGGAAGACGGAAATTAGAAACCCAATAAATGTTTTATACACAAATATTCAAGGCCTCTACACGGACCATGCAGGCTGCAAATTACAATACTTACAGAATTTAGCTACCGAATCCAGCATTGATATTATATGCCTAACGGAAACACATTTACATAAATGCGAAAAAGGCTGTGAAAACTGTATCGAGGATATTGAATTAGCACTGCTAGATTACAACATACACAGAGCAGATAGAGTGGCTAGACGAGGGGGAGGGTGTTGCATCTACGTGAAAAACACATACACATGTGAAGTGAAGGTAAACAAATCAAACAGCACAGTTAAAGTTATTATATTAAAAGTAAAAGAACTGAACCTAACCATTATGAACATCTACAGACCACCAAACACCACAAAAAATTAATTCCAATTTGCTACAAATGAAATAGAAAACATATTAAAATCACTTGAAACTCCAGCAACAAATATTCTAATTTTCGGAGATTTTAATTTCCCATTCATATCATGGAAGAAAAATGACGAAGTTATATATGTCGAGAAGTTTCATGGCAACATTACTAAAGATGATAGAACCCAAGCAACAATGCTATTAGATATTATGGAACATTACGCCCTTACCCAGGAAACCTGTGAAACCACGAGAAAGGAGAACGTTTTGGACTTAATCTGGACAAATAACAACGAGAATAATAAATTAAAAAAGTAACGCACACAAAGTTCTCCGACCATAACCTCACGAGAGGACTCCACAAGAGATACTATGTATAATAGAGACTGAAACCAAACCTATAATACTGAAACATATTCCAGAGAGACAGGAAAGAAAACGTAGCAAGCTCGAGAGGAAAATCAGGACACTATTCAAGCAACGAAGACAAACCGTAAAACATCTCCACAGATGCAGAACTGATGCAAAGAGACTCAAACTAGAGAGGAAACTTGGCGAAATAGAACTGGACCAAAAGCAAACATTCATACTTAAGACAAACGAGGAGGAAAACAAGGTAGCAGAAAACATAAAAAATAACTCAAAATACTTCTACATGTTTGTGGAAAGGAAAATGCAGTGTAAGCAGAGTATTGGTCCGTTGATAGACGGGGAGGACGAATACACAAATGACCAGAAAGAAATAAACGAACTGCTTAGGGAACACTTTAAGTCTGTGTTTAGCACCCCTAAGTCCGAGATGGAAGTGGAAAACCCAGACGAATTTTTCGACATAGATACAAATCAACCAAGAACAAATTCCGGCACAAACCTATTAATGGACTTCGAGTTCACGGAAGGAGATGTAATTACGACATTATCACAGATGCGAGACAATTCAGCGCCAAAGCCAGAAACATGGAGTGCCACGTTTCTGAAGAAATGCAAAGAGTGTATTGCGAAACCGCTATACTTACTATGGAGGAAATCACTCGACACAGGACAAATTCTACTCCCCTTAAAGAACGCGAACATTGCCCCCCTATTTAAAGGTGGTAACAGCAATGCCCAAGAATTATCGGCCAGTGGCTCTCACCTCACAACTACCTACTACTACCTACTACCTACAAGAAAAAGACTTATACAACCCAAATCAACATGGCTTCAGGGCTGGAAGATCATGCCTATCACAGTTACTAGACCACCAGGAGAAAATATTGGAAACTTTGTGTCAAGGACAAAACATAGATGTAATATATACAGACTTTGCAAAAGCCTTCGATAAATGTGACCATGGAATCATAGCACACAAACTTAAGAATACAGGAATTACTGGAAAGTTAGGAAGGTGGATATTTAATTGCTTGATGCAAATAACGCAAAGAGTGGTGGTAAACGGAGTTAAAGCGGAAGTCTCGGAAGTTGTGAGCTCTGTCCCACAAGTGACAGCATTAGCTCTCTTGCTGTTCATAATAATGATTGCAGATATTGATGCAGATATTAAGGGCAGTGTTGTATCATGCTTCGCAGATGACACAAAGATATATAAGGAAATATTGAACGAAGATGACATAAGGAAATTACAAAACGACATTGAAACAATATTCCAGTGGGCAGAAG
The DNA here is from genome assembly GCA_023014485.1 of Bathynomus jamesi. Taxonomy (NCBI): domain Eukaryota; kingdom Metazoa; phylum Arthropoda; class Malacostraca; order Isopoda; family Cirolanidae; genus Bathynomus; species Bathynomus jamesi. The sequence continues at coordinate 233,355 of JAJOZX010000370.1, read as the reverse complement.
ACAGCAATATGAAGTTCAACGAAGAAAAATTTCAACTTCTAAGATATGGTAATAACAAAGAACTACAGAAAAAGGGTACAAAACTATGCAAGCCAAACAGATAACACCAAATCCACAAGTCACGGATCTTGGAGTAATAATGTCGTCGGATACAGAATTCAGAGAGCACTATAAAATCAAAATTACAACGGCTAGAAAAATAATGGGAATCATCTGGAGGAGCTTCCGCACCAGAAAAGCAAACATCATGCTCAAATTATGGAAAAGTCTAGTCCTACCAATAACTGAGTATTTCTCACAACTCACGAGCCCATACAGAAAACGAGACATTGCGAACATTGAAGCTATACAAAGGACTTTTACGTCTAAGGTGGAGGAAACGGAAGTTGAAGACTACTGGTCTCGACTACAATCCCTGGAACTCTACTCTCTCGAAAGAAGGCGCGAGCGGTACACAATAATATACATATGGAAAATACTTGACGGCTCTGTCCCTAACCTTACAAATGAAATAGAAACAAACTGGAATGAGAGAAGAGGCAGATTTTGTACGGTCCCAGCTGCGGTGGGACAAAGGGTCATGAAAACGAGATGGAAAATACCCTCAGAATACGAGGTCCAAAGCTTTGCAATGTCCTACCAAAAGAAGTGAGGAATCTCCAGCACACCGACCTGAATAACTTCAAGAACCAGCTGGACAGATTCCTGTGCAAAGTCTCTGACCAGCAATGCGTGGCTGGCTACGAGGGCAGGAGGAGATCAGACAGCAATTCCCTCCTTCACCAAATCAGGCAAATGAGGCGGGATGCTACAGAGGTGTCGACCGTAGGTCGATCCTGAACCGTCGTTCAAACTCCCCTAAAGTATAACTAAAGTAAGTAAGTAAATAGTTTCGTACCTGAAAGGATTTATGGATGAAACAAAGGCGGACATCGCATGCCTCACAGAAACTCATCTTAAGGATTGCCAAGGAAATTGTGAAAACTGCGAACATTGTATTGATAAGAAAGAGATAAATATAGAGGGCTCAACTTTCTAAGAGCGGAAAGAACAACGAAACGTTATTATACCATATGTCCCACAAAAAAGTACACCCAACTTTAGATTGTACTAACTCCTCCAAAAATTGAGATATTTTGGATCTGTTTGTTTGATTTAATATAGCAAATTATTCTTTGTTAACGTTCAAAATTTATTCATGTTTAAACGATTTAGTGTTTAAGCATCTGCTTTTAACTGAAGGGTACAACAAAATGGATTGCGCAAAATTGGTCAATGAAAAAATAATGTGTGTGCTATCGATGTAATGAAAAGACAAATACATAATAATAGATACTTTAACATAATTTTAATAAGATACAAAGCAGATTTTTCTTTATTCCTTATTGCAAAAGTTATGCTTACGTAGTTTCGTTTTCTTTCAACATGACCGCCATTCCTATCGATACAAATCTGGAGTCGAGCTCTCATCTTCCCCATCACTCTTTTGATAAGATCTGGATTGTCTTTTAACAAGTTGATTTCAGCTGTGATGCGAGTCCTCAAATCATCTAAATTGATAGGTTGTGATGCAAATACTCTATTTTTCAAATGAACCCATAAAAAGTAATCACACGGGGTCAAGTCAGGGCTGAATGCTGAATGTTCTCGTCTGTTCTTGCCGTCTTCGGATGGCTTGAACGTCCTTTGTTCAAATTGAGGACCGTTCTTTCTTTGTATTTCCGAACATTCTTCAAAATTATGTTTAGTTGGAGAAGCTCTATCGGGAAATTGCAGTTCGAAGGTATTCTGAACTTGTTTTAAGCTTTTAGTTTGCAGATAAGTTGTGACCATGAGAACGCGCTGCCTTCGTGTAAACTGCTTGATAAGGGTTTCAAAGTTATTTATAAATTTAGTAATTCAGATTCTTGATTTATATGTATGACTCGTATCTTAGATACAAAAGTTCGAATTATTTAAAAAAAATATTTGCAATATCCTTCGCCGTAAAAAGTAGCACATTGGTTAAAGCAAGAGGATCTATCTGGCTGGGAGAAATGATCATTCGGCGCAACCCATTTTGCTGTACCCTTCAGTTAAAAGCAGATGCTTAAACACTAAATCGTTTAAACATGAATAAATTTTGAACGTTAACAAAGAATAATTTGCTATATTAAATCAAACAAACAGATCCAAAATATCTCAATTTTTGGAGGAGTTAGTACAATCTAAAGTTGGGTGTACTTTTTTGTGGGACATATGGTATAAAGGAGGGGACAGATCTCGAGCAAAGAACTATAGACCAGTGTCATTGACTTCCCACCTCACCAAAGTATTTGAAAGAATAGTTAGAGAGAAAATTTATGATTTATTGGAGACACTGGAAAGATTCAACAAAAATCAGCACGGATTCCGATCAGGTATATCATGCCTATCACAACTAATAGAACACTACAACAATATCCTAGATGCACTGGAAGGCAATGACGACTACGATGTCATATACAGAGATTTTGCTAAAGCTTTCGACAAATGTGATCACGGTATAATAGCACATAAAATGAAATATATGGGAATAACAGGCATAGTGGGAAAATGGATCTACAACTTCCTCAGAGAACGTCTGCAGGTCGTCAAAATTCAAGGTATATCATCATCAGAATCGGAAGTATACAGCTCAGTACCACAAGGGACAGTACTGGCCCCACTTCTGTTCATTATCATGCTAAAAGACGTCGACAGCGGAGTAAACAGCAACAGTAGCGTAACATCCTTTGCAGACGATACAAAGATCAGCAGAAAAATCAGCGATGTAAATGAAGTGGAGGCCTTGCAGAGGGATACAAACAAAATATACAAATGGTCAGAAGACAACAACATGATATTTACCACCGAGAAAGTTCAGTTCTTGAGATATGGTAGAAAAGAGCAACTTAAACAGACTGCATATTATGCTCCAGATCGACAGGAAGTTCGGAGAAGCACAAGAGCGATCGATCTAGGGGTAATAATGACCGATGATGCGAAATTCGAAACACAAAATCAGCTAGCGATAAATAAAGCAAAAAGAGTTGTGGGACAGGTACTAAGAACGTTCAAAAGAAGGGATAGGACAGTAATGATTCCCCTTGTAAAAACACCGATTATACCAAAACTTGAATACTGCTCAGTCTTGACGTCCCCATATAAAAAGGAAGAAACTAATAAACTAGAAGAAACGCAGAGACATTTTACACCCAAGATTGATGGCTGCAAAGACTCAACTACTGGGAAAGACTACGTAAACTAAATCTATACTCCCTGGAAAGAAGAAGAGTGAGGTACACCATAATCTACATATGGAAAATGATTGAAAAACTGGTACCAAACCTCAAACTAAATCCAATTACCATTCAAACAACACTGGAAAATAGGAAAGACAGTATGTGTAGTGTTCCCAAATTAAAGGCCCGAAAAGGGACCTCCTCAACACTGGAGGAAAACAGCTTGGTTGTCACGGGCCAAGACTTTTTAACCAGCTTCCAAAGGACCTGAGAAACGTTACCGGGGTCAAAGTTGAAGCCTTCAAGAGAAGACTAGATGCCTGGCTCAGGACGGTACCAGATGAGCCGGGTGTACCTGGCTATGTAAGGTGGAGAACGCAAGAAAGCAACTCGCTCCTCCACCAAGCCAGACCTAGAGGCGGGGCCACCAGCCTGACCTTCATGTGAAGAGAGACCAACGCACGGAACAGCAACGAGGTTAAGGAGGTTAAACAGGTAATTAAACACGATAAAATGATTAAAAGATTAAAGATTACTATTTAATGTTATTACATATTAATGATATTATCCTATTGTAAGTAACATAATATTGTTAAAAAACTTATTAGGTTAACTTACGAGAATTTATGGAGGGTTATAAATAAGAATAATGGAGGTTGAAGGTTGGGTTTTTTAACTCTAAAGCAGGTTCTGAGTATTAAAGATTTCACCATGATCCTATTTTTCATTTAAGTTGAAGTGTGTGTGTGTGTGTGTGTGTGTGTGTGTGTGTGTGTGTGTGTGTGTGTTTGTTTGAAACTTGAAAGTTGAATTAATGGCGATGATTTTATTCGTGAGAATGAAGGAGGTTATTTTGCAATTGACACATTAAAGGAAGAATTGTAATCGATGAGGGAATGCCTCTTACTCAAAAAGTGTAACGACTTAAGACTGCAGAGTCGGTGGGTTGGTTGTTTAGTGGAGTTTGTATTTTGATGGGATATATATATATATATATATATATATATATATATATATGGGATGAATTTCACAATAAAACACGTGAAATGAATAAATGCTGCAAACCCACAAGGAAAAAGAAAAACGATTCCAAGGCCTTTCGTGTATTCAAAGCTACACCTCGTCAGGGAATGAAGATAAAAGGCGAGATGTCCATAAATATATACAATGTACAGGAAAAACAAAACAATTAGCACATACTTAACAAGGGTTAATGAGAGGCAAAAGAATTTTTAACATGATATCGTCAATTTTATACGTCCCCGCACTGTTATTGAAATTGTTTTTAAAATGAATAAATGCACATTCTAGAATATTTCGTTCTATTATATCTCTGTTTTTAACAAGCGCTTTAGAACTACCCCACTTGATGCTATGGTTACATCTATACATATGGTTAAATAAAGCATTGGAAGTATTAGCTGTTCTACAAGCATATTTATGCTGTTTTACCCTAATATCTAACGTTTTACCGGTTTGGCCTATATATACTGAATTACATTGTGTACATCCGATCGAATACACACAACCAACAACATTATCAGGGCTATTCTTTATTAGGCGTGATTTACAGTATTATTATACTTAAAGATTACATTAATGCCAATTGCTTTAAGTACAGTTGGAAGGTATTGAAAATTAACATGGTAAGGTAGGCTAAGGATATTTTTACGCTGAAATTCCTTTACAATTACATTATTATAATACCTATTCTTGGCTTTCTTAAGACAGTTATCTAAAAATGAAATAGGATAACATAATTTAGTACCAATATTCATGATATTGCATAACTCGGAATCTAAAAATTCAGGACTGACAACTCTCAATGCTCGAAGAAACATAGCAGAGAAAATAGAGGATTTAATCGAAAGATGATGGTCAGAATAAAAATGCACGTAAGAGTTATTATTAGTAGGCTTACGGTAGACTTCATATTTGAACTGATTAGAGCATCTCCAAATTTTTAGATCAAGAAAAGATAGGCTTCCATCATTTTCTTTTTCAACTGTAAACTTAATAGATGGGACTAAATTGTTGAGCCTACCAATAACAGTGCGGGGACGTATAAAATTGACGATATCATGTTAAAATTTATTTTGCCTCTCATTAACCCTTGTTAAGTATGTGCTAATTGTTTTATTTTTCCTGTACATTGTATATATTTATAGGCATCTCGCCTTTTATCTTCATTCCCTGACGAGGTGTAGCTTTGAATACACGAAAGGCCTTGGAATCGTTTTTCTTTTTCCTTGTGGGTTTGCAGCATATATATATATATATATATATATTATATATATATACACACACAGGGTGTTTCATAACATGTGGGACGCACTTTCAGGATGGATTCAGGACCTGAAAACACTTAAAAAAGTTTATATAAACATATGCCCGAAATCGCTTTGTTTCCGAGTTGCAGCCCGTTATATGTCCCAGCAAGTATCCGCCTTACCTTTAAAGGAAGTGCTCAAAATGACCGTCTTTCGCTTGAATGCACGCCTGAACACGCCTCGTCATAAACTGCCTGACGCGTTCAAACATTCCAGGTATTGCTCGGATTTTCTGGCATCCTTGTTCTACACGTTGGCGAAGCATTTTAACGTTGTCAATAGG
>JAJOZX010000370.1:0-222500 GCA_023014485.1 Bathynomus jamesi | reverse complement strand
ACACACACACACATATATATATATATATATATATTTCTCCTTTTTTTAATTCAATCTTAAAATTTGTGGAGACAACTTTCAGACCTTCATAAAAATACGTTAATTAATTTAGCAATTAGAAACTCATAAGTTTTTTTAATTAGATAATAAAAACAAATTTTAAGTGTATTTATGTCTAACTTAATCTCAATTACAATTAAATTATTCTGAAATTTGGATGCAAGTGATTTATGAGAAAAATTAAGAAATATAACGTCAGTTTGTAATTTAATTATTATTATTATTATAAAATAATAATAATAATATATATATATATATAATAATATAAAACCTTTGGTTAGCTTCCGCCCGAATTGTTCATTCTGACGAAGGTCAAGCTTTTCACTCCACCTTAGACCTACAGTTTTAACGTGGAATCCGAACCACGCCCCACCAGCAGCCCAGCGTCTTAACCACTAGGCAACCCAGGGCACCCATTTATCTACCAACCACTTTCTTTGTGTGGAAGGATGAACAGCTGTGTTTTGCTGCGCGCCGGCTGCCGTCACCGGGTCTCGAACCCGGGGCCGATGGATTCGTAGTCAGCGACGCTAACCACTACACCACCGAATAATAATAATAATAATAATAAAAATTAAACAACTATTTATAGCTGTTTCCTAGATATAAGTAAGGCATATGATAGAGTGAACCACAATATTTTATTTAAAAAACTAGAAGACAGGAAGGTTCCCATGTACATATTAAATTTATTGAAATTTCGGTATTCCCACCAATCTTTTACCGTTAGGTGGGGCAATGTACAATCCGAATGTTTTGGCATCTTTTGCGGGGTGAGACAAGGCTCCTTGCTCTCCCCTATGCTGCTTAATGTGTATATTGACGGATTAATTGCTTCACTTAATGAGGCGACAGTGGGATATTGTATAGATAACACAAGGATAAATAACTTAGTTTTTGCCGATGATATGGTGTTAACAAGTCTCTCTGTTAAAGGTCTGGATCGGCTACTAAAAGTCTGCGAAGTTTATTCGCAGAAACATGATATTCTTTTTAATGTTACAAAAACTAAGGTTATGCAATTTCATCCTAAAATCTCTAATTCGCCAGCTGACATTAGGTTTAAAGGTGAAGTAATTGAGGACGTACAAGAGTTTAAGTATTTGGGTCAAACTATTACCAGCTCCTTGAGCGATGACTCAGATATAAGAAAACAATCTCGAAGCCTTTGTGCTAAAGCGAATATGACTATAAGGAACTTCCGGTTCTGTACAAGTGAAGCTAAAGACACTCTCTTTCGTACTTTCTGCAGTAATATATACGGACAGCAATTCTGGGTGAATTATAAAAAAGGTTCTGGCAGAACCCTAAATTTGATGTGCAAGTTCTTTTAGACTCTTACATAAATTATCCCGAGATGCTCAGCTTCGCAAATGTTTACTACCCGCAATGTCCCGAGCTTCCCGGAGGTAACAAGACGTGCTCAATACAGTCTAATGCAAAGAATTAAAAAACCAACCAACCCGATTACACTGTGTAACACTGATTCTGTTTATATAGAATTTTTTATATTTTTATATGCATTTGTGGGCGCTGAGTCCAAATCTGGCCTTGGTTTGTGTGTATCATCAATGGTTTCAGAGATAATCCATTTTTCATGTTTTACCAGTATAATGTTATTATGGGCGCAGCAATATCAGAATAATCAGGAATTGTTGAGAACAATCCGGATGTTCGTTGACAGTTTCTTACTCTAGAAATTGGCCGAAACTTCCACTGTGCTATATAAAGAAGAGCGCAGAGTCTGAGAAGTCAGTAAGTGTGAGCACACAAAGAACGCAGGTTGTTTGTCTGATGGTTACCAGCACTGAGGTACTGTGTTTCTGTGCTTCTCTGTGCTGACGATTTGAGTGTTATCGATCCTTTTTTATTGCGAACATTATTTCAGTATTGTGAATACATCTTTTTTCTGGAATCTATAATCTGTTGCAGATTTAATAACTCTTCTCTCTATATCTGCAGGTTATGATTAATGTAGTACAGTTTGGTAAAGAGAATGGCAACTAGAGCTTGTAAACACTCGCCGGATATATTCTGCTACTTTTGTGGGTATTACATAGGCCCCAAGCAAGTATCGCACAAGATTGTGAAAGGCACGAAGTTCTGGATCGCGTATCGGCACTATTTTCGTAAGCCTATGGTTGACCAAGATAAGCCATGGGCACCCCATGTGATTTGTGGGGAGTACGCAAGGCAATGCCCTTTGCGGTACCCAGAATATGGAGAGAACCAAAGAGCCACCACAACGATTGCTACTACTGCATGGTAGATGTTTCTAAGTACAGGAAAGTGAAAGGAAGGCAGACTCTTCAGTATCCAAGCATAGCGTCGTCCATAGCTCCTGTACCACATGGCGAAGGTCTTCCAATACCACGTCCACCAGAACAGGTATCTATCCATTACTTTACCTTCTGTATTTACAGACTGTGGGTCATTATGTGTCTATTTTTCTTAGTGCTGATGCTCTTCTACATATATAGCTATGCCTATTTGTTTCTTTGCTTTGCAGGTTGAATATGAGGATGCAGCTAGCTCATCTGAGATGTCGGCTGGTGAGGACAGTCATGATGAAGAATATACAGTAACTTTCACTACAAACCCTCACTTTCCAAATCAGAGGGAATTGGACGACTTAATTAGAGATTTGGGTCTGACGAAATCAGGGTCTGAGCTTCTGACCTCCAGACTCAAAGAGTGGAATTTGCTTGGAGAAGACTGCAAGAGCACTGTATACCGAAAGCGGCATGAAGAGTTTGCAAGGTTCTACGATGTCAATGGCTCTCTCTGTTATTGCAGCGAGGTTAATGGTCTATTCACAGCTATTAGGTTAACACATATACCCTCAGAGTGGCGCCTGTTTATTGACAGTTCAACTCGGAGTTTAAAAGCTGTTCTACTCCACAATGGGAACAAATATCCATCTATACCAGTTGCACATTTTGTTCAAATGAAAGAGGACTATGAAAATGTCAAACAACTGCTCACTCAAATCAGGTATGAACAATATAACTGGGACGTGTGTGGTGATTTCAAAATGATTGGTTTCCTGTTAGGTTTACAAGGAGGGTTTACTAAATATTCATGTTTTCTTTGCCTGTAGGATAGCAGGGCTTCAACTGAGCACTATAAAACAGTTCACTGGCCTCCACGTGAAGGACTGCAACCAGGAAAGTACAATGTACTCAGGGAACCTCTTGTGAAGCCTGACATAGTTCTGCTACCACCTCTCCATATTAAGTTGGGTCTAATTAAGCAGTTTGTAACTGCGTTAGATTTTGGAGGGGAAGTTTTCCAACAGATTCGGGTCATGTTCCCTAAACTCTCTGAGGCCAAAGTCAAGGCTGGCATCTTTGTAGGACCACAAGTCAAGGCGCTGTTGAATTCAAAGAACCTTGAAGCCAAGATGACTCCGATCGAAAAAGAGGCTTGGTGTGCTTTTCGTGATGTGGTTCGTGGGTTTTTAGGCAACCATAAAGCACCAAACTATAAGGAATTAGTGTCAAACTTGATTAAGTGCTACGGCAAAATGGGGTGCCGTATGTCTTTAAAATTACACTATCTGCATTCACATCTAGCCTTTTTTCGTGATAACCTGGGCGATGTGAGTGAAGAACATGGCGAAAGATTCCATCAAGATATTCAAACGATGGAGAAAAGGTACCAGGGCCATTGGGATGCTTCCATAATGGGAGACTACGTATGGTCGCTGATCAGAAAGGATAAGAATGTTCATACGCGGAAGTCGCGTTCTTCAGTGCATTTTTAAGGGACGCACACTGCATAACGAGGCTTGTTATTCTCTTATCGGTTCTCCTCATGATATATATTATATCCTTTGCACCATTTTGGGTTTGTCAAACAATTTTGGCTCAATAAACATTAATTTCCAATAGTGTTTTTATTTTCAGAAAATATTTATGTTAGCCTTCTTTATATACTTTGCCATATGAAAAGTGTGATAACCTATATTTTTGAAACGGTTGATGATAGAGCAAACCCAATATCATTTTTGGAATCAGCGCCCAGAAATCATTAAGAAACGACAGAACAATCACAATAAACAGAAAATTTTTCAAATTTTGTTACCCAGTGAATTTATTCTCTAGTCTAAGCTACAGTATGGACTTCTTGGTACGAAAACGTGTCTGTAGCTCCACTTAACTTCGACATTACTGTCTGTATTATTTCTAATCAATTGTATTTATTTCTATCCTTCGTATGTGAACTGTCATTGTATTAATAATATTTGTCGTATGGACTATAGTCTGCCAAATAAACCTTTTCATTTTTCATTCATTTCATAAACAATCTGGGGGAAGCAAAACCAAGGTTACCAAGATTTATATATCTTGGTAATCTTGGTAATCTTGGTTTTGCTTCCCCCTAATTGTTCATTCTGACTAAGGTCAAATGTGTTGCTCCACCTTAGACCTAGAGCTTAAAGTGGAATCCCAACCACGACCCACCACTGGAAGTCAGAAATTACAAATTCCTCGCACGGACTCGATCTCACGATCACACGATCAGCAGGCCAGCGTCTTAATCACTAGGCCACCAAGGATACCCATTTATTTACCAACCTAATTCTTTATGGAGGGACGAACAGCTGAATAAGTTGCCCGCCGCCTGCTCTCGCCTGATCCGAACCTGGGGCCGGTGGATTCGTAGTTAGCGATGCTAACCACTACACCATATATATGTGTGTGTGTGTATAATGTGCAAAAATTCTTTTGAGCCCTTATATATACACACACACACACACACACACACACACATATATATATATACCATTTTATTAAACAAAAGAGGTACGAGTGCGGATGAAGTTAACATTAAGGGAGAAAGATGGTTGTGCTGAAAGCTATTATGAGAAACCGGAGACTGGATCGAGATGTGAGATGTTTGCATGAAGATGTGTTAGCACCGACACTTTTGTATGGGTGTGAAACACTGCCCTGGAATGAAAGGGAGAATCAGTGTTTCCGAAGATAGAAAGAGGTGAGGAAAACAGAGAAGATGGCTGAAGATGGTGAACATTTGTGAACATTTGTAGTTGTAAAGCTTTCATATACAGTATATATACAGGATGCCTCAGGACTTTATTCAATATTTCAGGAGATTATTTTTGAGGTTATTCCTAGTCAAAAATGTTCTATGAACATGGGTCTGATTCCGAACGGTTACGGAACTATGAGTATTTGAAGTTAAAGAGTGGTTCGCACATAATAATCTGTTTTATTGAACAAGTGCTAAATATTTACAGCTCAGTCTATAATAAATGTTCAAAAGGCCGCCTTCAGTTTGAATATACACCCTAACTCGTCGTAACATTGAATGAGTAACCCTACCAACAACGTCAGGGTCGTTGATGAACTGCTTCATCGAATTAGGGCTGCTGCTGAACATTTATTTTAGACTGCGCTGTACATACTTAGCACTTGTTTAATAAAACAGATTATTATGTGCGAACCACTCTTTAACTTTAAATACCCATAGCTCTAACCGGGGAGAATGGAACCCATGTTCATAAAACATTTTTGATGGGGAATGACCTCAAAAATAATTTCCTGAAATATTAATATAAAGTCCTGGGACACCCTGTATATATTTATACTGCGTGTTCTTTGCAGTTGAATGTATATAATGTTACGGCATGCGGGAGGTGCCCCCTTGGGGCATTGGTTTCTGCGAGTATGTAGAAGAATTACGGCATTTGGAAGAGTGAAGTCCATGGTGTAATGGTATCGCGTCTGACCGGCAATCGGAAAATCCCGGGTTCGATTCCCAGGTGGTACTTCATTTTTTCATTTGTTCCGTTTTCTCTCTCTCGTCTTGCGCGGAATATCTCCTATACAAGCGTCGTTCTTTACGATATATATATATATATACATATATATATACACACACACACATATATATATATAAACTCTGTGTGTGTGTGTGTATGCTAATGCAAGTCACAAAAATAGCCCTCATGAATACACAGCATACACACTGTATAGACCCATATCCTCATATATGGTACTGTACATAAGCTACATTTACTGTATGATACTCATATACGTAAAAAAGTATATCTACAAAACACTATATAATACTTGTTCTTAAGTATGCGTTGAATTATGATATAAGAAGAAGATGCTTCGTAATCACAGAAAACAGAATTCCAAATCATATTTTGTTCCTCTGCGTACATTACCGTCTAATCCCACACCTATAAATTACGGAACCAAATTACACACTGGAGAACGCAACTAAATCCTGCAGGATTTTTGCGCCTCGACCTCCTACGCCGATAGCGTTGACCTACTTATAAAAATGAAATAAAGTGACGCTTAATCTTGTTGCTCATACTGAAATACTGGTTACTACTGAAATACAAGTATTTCTCAACTTTAATCTCTCTCTCTCTCTCTCTCTCTCTCTCTCTATATATATATATATATATATATATACACACACAGGGGTTGGACAAAAAATGGAAACACTCGCATTTTCGATGCTATATTTTCAGGTACAATTAATGGCATTATGTACTTTATTAAATTAATACGTAACTGCATATAATTTTAAGAACATCTTCTATTTTAATATGCTCATATTGGTTTTTATGTTCTTGTGGAATAAATAAAAATATGGCGATTGGAAAAAATGTTACTGACTCTGAAACGAACATGATAGTAGGAGTCCGTTTGGTTGGTGTCTCAATATTAAAAGTCGCGTGATTGTCCCTGCACCTCGAGGAACGGTCCCATACTTATGAATACATGGAAAGAAATTAAAAAACTACACCACATAAGCACAGAATTGTTCCCATTATTCTCCTCAACTCCAAATTCATTAGAACTTTGGTACTGGTTGGTGTTAAAATAGGCTTTACTACAGTTCCCATAACATAGTTATGACTGACACTGGTCTTTGCGAACTATTGTTAAATTTTGAATAAAAAAGTTTTGATGCAACATTCTTTGATTGATTCTTCACAGCTCATAATTATCATATAAGGTTCTTCTGTCGCATTCTGTCAGTGTTCCCAAATTAAAAGCCCGACAAGGGACCGCCTCAACACTGAAGGAAAGCAGCTTAGTTGTCAAGGGGCCAAGACTTTTTAACCAGCTTCCAAAGGACCTCAGAAATGTGACAGGGGTCAAAGTTGAAGTCTTCAAAAGAAGACTAGATGCCTGGCTTAGGATGGTACCAGATGATCCGGGTGTACCTGGCTATGTAACGGTGGAGAACGCAAAAGAACGACTCTCTCCTTCACCAAGCCAGGCCTAGAAGCGGGGCCACCAGCTTGACCTTCGTGTGAAGAGAGACCAACGCACGGAACTGCTGCGAGGTCATGATATATATATATATATATATATATATTATACATATTCTTGGTATTCTACCATATTTTGTCGAATTTTCTGAAACAAGTTTCCTTAAATGCACTCTATTGTGTTACCATTTTTACATAAATTTATAGAACAAGTTGAAGTAATTTTGTTTGGACGGAAGCCTCGTTAGTGCTTTGGCTCCATGCATATAATTAGCAATGATGGTGCGAGCTGCACGAAAACTCTGAATAGCTGAATAGGTGCGTAAAAGGCCGAAACATTTTTTCTACTTTAAAGAAAATCTGTATGCTGAGAGTTCACACACACACACACACACACACACACACACACACACATGTATACACGGTGTCCCATAAATCCTGTCTCATAGTAAAATTTATTTTAAATTAAATTTACAGAAGTAGTACATTAGAACTAAAACAAATGTTCAAATTGATCTCTTGTTTTGGGACCTTTTTTCTGTTGCAGGTAGAATAATACGCAATGGCTAACATGGAAGTGAGTTACACTCGTGATGAAAAGGCCTCACGACTGTAACTCACTTCCATATTAGCCATTTCGTGTTATTCTACCTGCAACACAAAAAAGGTCCCAAAACAAGCAATCAATTTCAACATTTTAGTTCTAATGTATCACTTTTGTAAATTTAATTTAAAATAAATTTTACTATGATACCGTTCTTATGGAACATACTGTGTGTGTATATATATATATATATACATATATAGATATATATATATATATATATATATATATATATACAGGGCGTCCCAAAAAAATGTATACACACTTTAACAGCTGATAGCTCAATTGATGTTTCTTTCTTTCCAAGTTAAACCCATTAGAATTAATAATGGCAGTCAGACTAAGCTTTGAACAAAGGAAATTCATTCTAAAATGCTACTGGAAGTGTGAAAACGCAGTTGAAGTGCAAAGACAGTTTAGGAGGGAGTTTCAAACAGATCCACCAACGCGACTTACCATCACTCGAATTAGAGATAAGTTTGAAGCCGATGGAAACCTTTCAGAATGTCCACAAGAAGCGTTCCGGAAGACCACGGACATCGACAAGCCCCACAAAGCAAGAAAGAGTACTGGAAACGTATCACCAAAGTCCAAGAAAATCTGTGCGGCAAGCGAGTCGTGAGGTAGGAATTTCAGAATCGTCTGTCCAACGCATTTTGAAGCGCTGTCAATGGAAAAGTTACATTCCAAGATTAGTCCATGCTATTAATGAAGATGATCCGGACCGAAGAGTGGAGTATTGCGAGTGGTACTTGGCACGATGTGGATGTGGATTGGACGAAGGGGTTTCGTAGAATACCCTCCGCGTTCACCAGACCTCACACCACTAGACTTTTTTTATGGGGATACTTAAAAGACAAAGTCTACGCTATAAAACTTGCAACAGTCGCTGAATTGAGAGCAGCCATTGAACGAGAATGCACACAAATACCAAACGAAATGTTTCGTGATGTTTGCGATTCCATTGCTTCGCGTTATCAGCAGTGCCTGGACCAGAACGGACGTCAGTTTGAAAACAGGCGTTGACAAAACAATTAAATAATGTCTGTAGATTCTATTACATTTTGAAAATGAAATGTATTTTAATAAACACTGCCTTTATAATTATTTAAAGTGTGTATACATTTTTTTGGGACGCCCTGTATATAGAGGCGGGGCCATCACCAACTTGACCTCCGTGTGAAGAGAGACCAACGCACGAAACAGCATAAGGTTCAAAGGTAAGGTGTATATATATATATATATATAATACCCTGTATAATACTGTAACCTTCTTTATCAGTAATTCTACAAGAACAAATATTTTCTACGTAAGAGTGAAAGGCAGTTCATGGCGTGAAAATTACGCTCAAAATGTAATTTATGAAGTTTAGAATTTTTTTCAAAGAATTTTTTGAACAAAAAAGAATCTAAAATGGGTTTATTTTAATTCAAAATGCGACTAAATCCTAAATTCAGCGAAGATTTAAGTGCTCCAAAGAGAGGAATGACACTGAAAAATTATTGTTATTTAAAAAGGAATTATATGCTTGCTCGCGCTTATAAAATGTAACATTTTATTTTTTTTAGAAAATGAGTTTAACAACTTTTGTCCTATTGTTTTTGTTTGTTTGTTAAGAAAGGTAGATTTTGTTATATTTTTATGTATTATTAATTAAAATGTCTAATACACCTTGAAAAAGAGACAGGTCGTTGCGAAAATACAGTGCTAGAAATTTTTCTGGTAGTCAGTAAAATTTTTGGACGCCTGGAAAACTTATTTAATATCCGGTCAAGTGAACTTTTCTTAAAGACAAGAAAATATCAATTCTAACAACATGTTTTAGTTTTAAACAACCAATTTTTTTCTTGGTTAATAGGAAATGATTATCTAACTTTAATGATTCGTTTTAATCCCAAATTTAATACTTTTAACAAATATTATCGGGATTTCAGTGTGCATAAAATTTAGAACGAAATAACTATTTCTAAACTGTTTAGGTATTTGATTTCATCATGTTCAGTACATTGTAACACTGGTATCAACCATCTTCCCGGTTAGCACAACTTGGGGAGACAAATAATTTGAAAGGCGATTCAACCTCGTATAGACATTGTTTAGCTTTGCTAATAAACTTGCATAAAATTTAACTAGGTATTGTGCTTTATTTTAAAACATACAGTATCGCATTATTTTCTCTCTTCTACATCATGAAATATAGCTTCGTAAAATCACGGAGAACATTTATAGAAACCCTGTACTATATACAGGGTGTAACAAAAGTCCGTTCTCATAGGGAAATAAGAAATAACTGAACGAGAAAATAGTTTTAATTCTACATTACAAACACTACAATCAACTTACCAATTAATCCAGTACATGCTCAAATTGTATTCCATGTAACTGTTGTATAATCTAACAGTGTTGCCACGGAATACATACAAACTCATCACGATCAATTCTGTTGTATCTTATTTCTCTATGAGAACGGACTTTTGTTGCGCCCTGTATATCAGGGTTGGGAATTAAAATGATTTTCAATTCGATTTTGAATTTCAAGTTAATTCAACATCCGATTTCGATTTTTTTCGATTTTATTCATTTATTTTATATTCGTTAATCACAGTCAAAATCAACTCTTTTTAATGTTTTCGCTAGAATTGTCGTTGAAAAGTCTTTCACATAAAATCCTTAGAATCATGGTATCATTCTTTATACAATGAGTATTAACAGCTAAAATGAATCGATCTATAAAGGAGAAGCAATGTCAAGTTTTAATGAAATCATTTTGCCTTTAAATTGATTTTCGATAAGCTAACTTATCTGAAATTCTGAAATGCCTTTTCAGTGGCAAGATCAGTAAGTTTTTTCGGTCCATTCCTTTACCTAAAGACCCCTTTATGGGATCGATATTTTTTTACGTAAGCCAGAATTTTCGAAAACAGAGACTGGTCGTCCATTTATAGTAACAAGTTCCACCATTGCTGACTTGAAGGTTTTCCATTCATAGAAATAGTTATGGTTGGTTTAACCATTTCTGTAATAGTTCTTACACGTTTTGAATGGCTGTCAATTTAAATTTTCATAGTGATTTTCTCAGACGCTCCAGTTTGTAAAATTTGGCAGATTTTAACTCACCAAATTCTGATGAATATCTCTGCAGGTGATTTTGAAGATTACTCGCATTAGGAGACTGCAAAGAAAAAAAAAAAAAAAATATATATATATATTTATGTAGGAAGGATATAAGAAGGAGAAGGAGAGCGCCAAAGAATATATAAGAAGGAGAGCGCCAAAGAATGTATAAGAAGGAGAGCGCCAAAAACAAGGTTTCTGAGGCCCACGATACCATTTTATTTCTTTTTTTTATAAATTTTGAAAAGATTGTGTAATGTGCAAAACGTATGTACGTGTAGTGAAGAATAGAAAGTGTGAGTGAGAGCATGCTGGACCGCTCACAGGGTAGATGAGACACAGAAAAAGATCAGCTGAGGAGGACAGTGAGAGGAGAAACGGGAGTTCCAGGAATACTTCTCTGGTTGATTGTTGTCTATAATATATACCCGTTTTAATAAAAAATAGAAGCATAGAGCTTTTAATTGCACAAAATTCTTATACAGTAGGGTCGCGATATTTCGCGAGATAGGAACCGCGAATGTTCGCAAAGTATAATTTCGTGAAGTGTCGTGACAAACCTTGCGATATACAATGAAGCTAACGAAGTATTTAAAAAAGGTAGTAATTTAGGGGTTCGCGAAATACGGAAACCGTTGCTTTAAGTCGCACTAAATCGCGACCTGACTGTATCAAACAAATACTACACAAAATGGTACCAAGTGGGCTTCAACCATGCATTAAAAACCATGAGATTAATTTTTGTAGAAATTGCTCCTTCAAAAGTTCAGTTAAGTTAGATTATGTTAAATTAGTTTAATTCGAATTTAAAACTTTGTCTAGAAAGTCGCTGTATTTTCTCTTGAACGTAACATGATTTAATATAACTTTAATGTAATTATATATTAATGTAATTATATTAAAGCCTCCACGAATCGATTCACAACACTGTAAAAGAGAATTATTCTGTAAATGAGTTGTTCGATTTGACCGACCATGGAACGATTTTGAGTCAATTTTATTTTGTAATTTCGATATACTTGGTTCAAAATCGGTCCAGAAAGGGAAGTTGTTCCAACACTGTCAACACCTTTTGTAAAAATTTAATTACTCTATTTGTGGCATGAGCCGGTTATGAAGCGATTTGTTTGTAAATGAATGGTCTATCATTGAAACCATTGGAACAACTTTCCTTTCTGGACCGATTCTGAACCAATTATATCGAAATTACAAAATAAAATTGATTCAGAATCGTCTACTATTCTGTTCAAATGGATCTATTAAAGTTTAAGAAAAGATGTTCTGCACTTTACAGTGTAGATATATTGTAACTCTGACGTCACAATTTTCAGTCGTCCTTTGATGGGGTAATGGTTTGGAGCCCTTTGAAAGCTGTGTACTACCTTCATCATATGATCCCTAAATTACTTTTGTTATGCGGACTACTTTCCCTATTATGGTTGAAGGAATAGTAGTAAACACACAAAAAAGTAGTAAAAAAAATAGTAGTAAACACACAATAGTAGTAAACACAAAAAAAATGAGGAACTGAAGTAAAACAGCTTTTTTTCATAAAACCCCTATTTCATTCTTCAGGACGTTTGTTAGACGATTTTCTACAGCAAGAGGAACAGAAGGGAAAGACAAAATTTAGTCTCCTTACTGCTGATGGTCAGATATTGGCAGGGATTTTAAAGGGAAGGAGGTTTGACCTTCTTGGTCTAAGTTTCAGGCAAGAATTTTACGGGAGATGTGGTTTGACTTCCTAAGGCAGGAATGAATTTGCATCATAAATTATTAATTAAATTTGAAAATGATTTGGAGGACTGGAGTTGAAGATTAAGTTTCCTCCTTAGTTGGAGAACAAAAGAATCTTAGTAGTAAGCTAAACTTAATCAAAACAACAGACTTTCAAATTAAAAAAAAATGATTGCATAAAAAAAATAATGAGTTTGCAAAATGTACATTCTTGTGTAGCCTAATGTCGGGGTTGTACATTGAGTACATGCTAAGTACAGTGTTAAGCACATTGTAATTTTGGTACAATATAATTACGATCATAATTACCAATTAATTCGCATTAAGTTATTTCAACTAATTACAGTTTCATTAGATTATAGTAAATTTGTTAATTCCAGTTAATTACAATTTTATCAAATTATTGATGACATATCTGATACTTAAGTAATCTACACAATTTCTATAATTTCTACGTACAGGGTGGGCCGTAAGTTTCCATACATAGGAAAAATTAACGTTTGTTTTTATGTTTCAGATACCCTAAGAATATGGTTTGACGTAAGATCTTGTTTACTGATGAAGCAAATTTTTACGTCAATGGAGAGGTTAATCGGCAAAACATACGTTATTGGAGTAATGCTAACCCTTACTGGCTGAGTCCGACGAAGATGCAAGGTGCTGGTAAAGTGATGGTGTGGGCCGGGATATGGGGTGACAGAATTATTGGACCAATTTTTGTCAGTGGAAATCTTAATGCCGAAAGGTATCTTAACATGTTGCAAGAAGAGATTTTCCCATCCCTGCTAAACGAGGAAGGTAACTTCCCAGTTTACTTCCAGCAAGATGGAGCTCCACCTCATTATGGTCTTCACGTGCGTCGGTATTTGGATCAGCAGCAGTTTCCGGATGCTTGGATTGGTCGGCGTGGTCCTGTGGAGTGGCCTCCCAGATCCCCAGATCTCACCCCCCTTGATTTCTATCTTTGGGGGCACTTGAAGGCCATGGTGTATCAGGAAAAGATACGAGACATAAATCATCTAAAGGAACGTATCACCAACGCCATTACAAGCATAACGTCAACTGTGCTAATGCGTGTTCATCAACAGTGGGGAACACGTATTGAAATGTGTTTTCAAAACAATGGCAACCATGTAGAGCATATTATATAAATAAAAATGGTTGTCCATAAAAAAATGTTTATTTTTCCTATGTATAGAAACTTACGGCCCACCCTGTATAATACGAGAGAGTTATCTGTTATTCTATAATTTAAAAGGAATTAACAACAATGTTAATATTTATAGTTAAGTATAGTGACTATTATTCTAGGATTTAATATGGTCGAATACTATTACACAGGCCTGTGAATGAGAACTTTGTAAGAGTTGTTTTCTTACTAATAACTGATTTTATATAATTCAACTACGCTGATTTCGAATAAGGTGTCCATTTTTTCTATTACGTAAGGATTTTCTGCAAACTGGAAGGGAAAAAACAACACCATAAATAAATATTATTTATTTCATTTTACATTAGGTACCTATTTCACTTTGTTATACTAATTACAAATGTAAACAACTTTAAAAAGAAAGAAGACTCTTAACGTCAATTACATATTCATCTTTATTTGTCCTGAGTTTTCTTGTGAGATCTATGTCTTTTAGTCTCGAATGTACGTGCTGTACCTTTTCTTTTATGTAATAATTCTGGAGTATCCCGTTTCAACATCCAGCAGTAATCAGCCATCATGCTGATGTCCCACCTTCCCTGATATCTCTTCATTTCTTTGATGTCTTGGTGAAACCGTGCTCTTTGTTCTTAGCTGAGTGCTCCGAGATTGAATGTGTGAATGTAAGAAATGTAATTTTAAACGCATATTACAACCCAACTCTTTGAACTTATTTAGCATGTTGTTCACAATGTTTTGGTAATTTCGGTCCTTGTTGTTCCCCCAAAATTTGCTGATAACATCCTTAAAAACAATCCAAGCTTCTTTTTCAAGATTGTTCATTTGTTCTTTCAAAGTGTTCATTCAAAGTCAGTTTTGTAATCTGGGGACCAACGAAAATTCCTTCTTTCAATTTTGCTTTCGAAAGAGTTGGGAATTTACCACAAAGATACTTAAAACAATCTCCATCTTCGTCCAAGGCCTTAACAAATTGCTTCATCAAGCCCAATTTTATGTGAAGCGGAGGTAAAAGGACTTTCTTCGTGTCAACCAAACTTTCACGTTGAATGTTTTTAGAACCAGGTGTCAGGTTGACTCTGCGTGGCCATTCCTTTTTTATCTAGTGCTGAGTTCTTGCTCGGCTATTCCATTCACACAAAAAACATGGAAACTTCGTATAACCTGGTTGTTGACCTAACAACATACAAATCACTTTTAAGTCTCCACAAAGTAATCAACCGTGTTCTTTGTATTTAACCTTAGCTAGAAGCAGCTCAAGATTTTCGTACGTTTCCTTCAAGTGAACCGAATGAGCCATAGGAACGGATGCATACGAGTTACCGTTGTGAAGGAGGACGCCTTTTAGACTTCTTTTGGAGGAATCAATGAAAAGTCTCCACTCATTTGTGTCATAGACTGCAGCGCCTAGCTTAAGTATTAGTTCCGAAACATTGTTGCAATATACCAGTGAATTTTCTTGAGAAAAATATTGGATGAATTCTTTTTCTCGATTTCTGTACCAGTAAAATGAATTACAGACGATTGTTCGAACACAATTGTTCGAACACAATTGTTCGAAAACCATAGTTCGAAAAACAGTTGTTCGAAGCAACAATTATTCGAAGTTATAATTGTTCGAATGAACAACCAACTAAATAAAATCTTAGTTGCCAAGACGCAAATACGAAGACGTATTAGGTTAGGTTAGGTTAGGTTAGGTTAAGCTTTAACGAAAATATCACGACTCAACCTAACCAACCTAACCAACCAGCCTAACCTAACCTAACCAACCTAACCTAACCAACCTAACCTAACCAACCTAACCTAACCTAACCTAACCATTCAATTAACCTAGCTAATAACAGCTAATAACAGCCTTCGAACTACAAAAAATATTCCGGCCCTCTACTTGGATATGTTTTACTACCCGCACGTAGTGCAACTATAGTTTACCTTGACTTTCATATGCTTCTATCCTGTTTTATTAATAAAGATTTTTAACTTTGAATAACGTATGAATAAAGATTTTTAACTTTTAATGTTTTTTTAATACTTTTTGTTTTTCGAACTATGGTTTTCGAACAATTGTGTTCAAACAATTGTGTTCGAACAATTATAACTTCGAATAATTGTTGCTTCAAACAACTGTTTTTCGAACTATGGTTTTCGAACAATTGTGTTCGAACAATCGTCCGGAAATGCAGTAGAATGACGTCCTGGGAGAAAGCAAGTTCTTTACACGAAGTCTGGATCCCAAAATCTCTGAAGAATCCTTCGGGAGACACAAATCTCTTACCAAATCATTAAGTTCACTTTGTGTAAACAATTGGGGTTCACCAGATGTTTCCGTTTGAAAACAATCAATATCATCGTTTCCATCGTCATCAGACACCGGATCAGATGAAATTATATGAAGAGTATTTGGTTTAGTAGGTGCAGGTATACCAGGTCCATGAGCAACAGGTATTATAGCAGACTGAAAGTTTGGATAAGAAATTTCCTTTTTATTTTTAGTATTGTAGCCTTGCACGTTACATGAACAAAAATAGCAGTCATTGCTGTGATTTCTAGGCTCACGTCAGACCATTGGAATGTCAAAAGGTGAAGAATCCTTTTTACCTTTACTCCACAGTCTAAGACTCTAAGTTGTTCAACACAAACACTGCATACTTTATGTGGAGCCCATGATTTGTCTTGATCCCCAAGTTTCATTCCGAAGTACGTATAGTATGCTTTCTTGACGAAGTTTGTAATATCTCGCCTTTGTTTTTTCACAGTAAATTTTCCACAAATATAACAGAAAATGTTTTGGTTATTTACACACCCTCTGGTTGCCATAGCGACAAGTAAACAAATTTCAAAAGAGAAATAGAGTCACTGCGGGCCTTTGAATAATAAAGAACTATAACCTCGCACGCACTAGACATACTGACTCATTTCGTGGCTTGTCAATCTTATATACTAGTGGTGCGTTTCTCGAATGTTCTAGAACAGCGGTTCTCAACAGGGGGTCCGTGAGTTGTGTTTAAGGGGTCGGTGAGTTGTGTTTAAGGGGTCGGTGAGTTGACTAGATTATATTCAGTAAAACAATGTTTTTTTTCCTGTTTTTGTGGTGACTAATTTTGACCTCTAAACGATAACATTTTCGGTTACTTGAAACTTTAAAGTTTCAATAAACGTTGTTTTTTTACGACCATCTTATGTTTCGGATTCATGAACTGTGATTTTTTGGCAGAAATCTACAGAACAGATCTACAGAAGCTAAGGCTAACAAAGACCCTAAGATCCACTCTAAGGCTAGCCCGAGAGAAAGGAGAGAGTAGGGGGTTAAGAGAAGAGAGGAGAATAAGGGGTTAAGTAAGGAGCAACACCTATCATTCGTGGGTTAACATTCATTCAGAAAAAGAGGGAAAAAGTCTCACCATCATCATCCGCCGGCCACTGCCGACAAGTCAGAAAAATAGTCGGAGAATAGAGAGGGGTGAAAGATGAAAAGAAGTAAAATAAGAACGCTTACAACACCATGCAAACACAGTCTTAACTCACTGTCATACCATGCAAACTACAAACATGCAAGAAAAGAGTTAGAGACATGCAAAGTAGGAGGATAAGAAAAAAAAAAAGTAGGTAAAGTTAAACAAAAAGTGGGTTAGTTTACGCTATGAGCTACATCTACATTCGTGTTAGTCTATTTTTTTTTTTTTTTTTTTTTTTATTGCTGGCATCACGCTGGCATGTCACAAGCTGGCATTCATCGTCAACAGACTCATCCTCGAGCACCACCACCAGAGCTCCTGTTGTTAACTTTCTTTTTAATTTTAAAAACGTTAATATTTTTAAAATGTCTGTCAAGACGGTTCTTAAACACATTAACGCTGGTAGAATGAACGACTGACGTGGGAAGATTATTCCATTTATCAATTACTTTAAACGTAAAGAAGTTTTTAGCGATATTAGTAATGAAACGTCTGCCACGCAACTTGAATCCGTTATTGCGAGTATTACTATTATCGAAAGTGAACAATTTGTCAAAATTTACGTTATCGATGTTATTAACGATTTTGAAAACTTCAATAAGCTCCCCCCTTAATCTCCTAGTTTCGAGTGAATACAAGTCTAACACTTTAATCCTATCTTCATAAGGCTTATTGCGCAATGCCGGAATAAGTTTCGTGGCACGACGCTGAACCCTTTCTAACCTATCAATATCCTCACGCAAGTACGGGCACCAAAACTGAACGGCATATTCCAAATGAGGCCTGACTAGGGACTTGTAAAGGGGCAATATAATATCCTTCGATTTAAATTCGAAATTACGCGCTATGAAGCCTAACATCCTATTAGCTTTTGCGCAAGACTCCAGGCACTGGTTCCTAACCTTTAAATCTTTAGTTACGCGTACGCCTAAATCTACTTCCTCGTCAACGCTCGCTAAATCCCTATCATCCATCGTGTACACGTAATTATTGTTGCGAGAACCTATATGCAAAACTTTACATTTATCTACGTTAAATTGCATCTGCCACTTATCCGTCCACTCCATAATCCTATCTACATCGTCTTGGATCCTATTTCTATCGTCCTCGTTAACAACCTTACCGCCTATTTTAGTATCGTCCGCGAATTTTGACACGTTACTAATCAATCCTACATCTATGTCGTTAATGTAAATTACGAATAACAATGGGCCTAACACTGAACCCTGTGGGACACCACTACCTACCTCTAACCACCCCGATTCACTACCATTAACTACGACCCTCTGCCTCCTAGCACGAAGCCATTCTTCTAACCAGTTAGCTACCTGACCGCGGATACCGTGCGCTTTAACCTTCGCAATTAGTCTCCTATGCGGAACTGTATCGAACGCCTTTTTAAAATCTAAATAAATAACGTCAGCTGCCCTATGCCTATCGTATTCGCGCACTATTTCGTTATAAAATTCTAACAAATTTGTTAACAAGACCTATGGCGTCGAAACCCGTGCTGACTACTATTAATCAAACCCCTACTTTCTAAGTGATCGATAATACGATCCCTAACTACGGATTCCAAAAGTTTACCGACAATTGACGGTGTTTTTATGCTGTTTTTTATTATGTAAACAGAACAGCCGTAAGTTTTACGCATTTTATTACATTTTTACTCCGACTTTGAAGGTATAAATCAAAAGTAAAAAACTATATTAATCTGGATACCTCAATTTGTCTATATGCTACTTAATCATAATGGAAAAGATAATTTTTGGGGAGGGGGGGCCCCACAAAATATCAAGATTTTGATAACGGGTCCGCAGTACAAAAAGGTTGAGGAACGCTGTTCGAGAAGACGCTATGACGTCACTTCTGAGCTGGAAGCATTTATAGGCAGTAGTTTTTAATCAAAATTTGAGTCATTTTTAATGAAAATTACCTGCATATGTAATATGAAATATGACATTTTGTGAAAAATCTGTACGTGATGGCGAAAAATAAATATTATTTTCGGAATCAGTGTGCAAAAATTGCTATATAAGTGATAAAATATTTCGGACAACAAAACCATCGGAGGCCTGTGAATCAGTGGTGGGCGCGGTACCAAAATTTGGGGGTGCGTTACGCGGTACTGCAGTACCTCAGCATGCCCAGTGCGTTACGCGGTACTGCGGTACTTTTTCAGGTCCCCCTGGTGCGTTCCGCGGTACTGCGGTACTGCACACAAGAACAACACAAGTAATAGCACATATTTTCAGAAATTGCATATCGGCGATTTCGCACCTGAACTTTCTGCCATAATGGCTAAAAATCGATCTTTGTCACAGAAATGTAACACACGTGCAACCGGCTCAAAAGCAAGCACTGCACTGAGGCGTTGTGATAGGATGGCAACGTAACATGTTCTGAACGAAAACTTAACGTGTCTAGAGTTAGGCTGATGCAACACACGCAGCATTCGTCTTACTGTACTCCTGTAATAAGGTTTACTTCAAAAAAAGTGTTAATTTTTTGAAAAGTCGTGTTTGTCGGTACCGCGGAAAGTACCGCGGGAAATTTGAATGCGGTAGCGGTACTGCTGTACTTTCAGCGATCCTTTGCGGTACTGCGTTATGCGGTACCGGTTTGGTAGTGCGGTAGTACCGCAGTACCGCAGTACCGCAAAAAATACCGCAAGTGCCCAGCTTTGCTGTGAATTATTAATTAATTCAATTATCTATCGTTAGTCATGGACGTATAAGAAAAGATGGATTAGGAGTATAACACATAAAGAACATGGGCAACATACAGATAACATAACACACACAATGATGGTATGAGTTACGAGCAAAGCAAGAGAAGGTTTCAGACTCAGAAGCTTGCTTTTGGCGACGTCATCGGAATTCCAACACTTGCGTTGGCACCACCGAGAATCTTGCGAGAGGTAACAGCTCAGCATCTTAAAAAGAACTGGCCGCCGATGCAAAAGTTATACACATGAATGTAATTACATGTAAGGACATTTACGTACAAAGTCATGAACAAAGGAGGAAATTGTAGACACCAATCGACCAGGGAAGTACTCCGGAAAGGACGTTAGACAGAAGATAGGGAGTGCTGGAACTCCCGTTTCTCCTGTTATTGTCCTCCTTAACTGATTTTTTTCCGTGTCTCATCTACCCTGTGAGCGGTCCAGTATGCTCTCAAACACACACTTCTCTCCCTATTCCTCACTACACATACATTAGGATGGAGTGAAAACTAGTGTCTAAAAAAAACTTCCGATTATCATTTTCTCCAGGGGTAGAAAAGTTGCGTACTGATGAAGGTAATTTTCTGTTTAAATATTTTTGCCGAAGCCTTTTATCGTCTGGTTCCGCAAGAGCTTTAAAAATGCGCACATTTTAATATAAAATTGGATATTTGTAATATGTTTTTTAAAGCACTGTTAAATATTTGAGTGCAACTTTGCTATATTCACCCAATATGTGGATGAATATGCCCAGAAATCACCACAAGGCGGTGATTGTACGTCGGGTTCCACCCAATCCACCCCAACCTCCCTACCTTGGTGGACTGTCAGAGAATTTATTCACACTTGTAATCTGATTTGGTGTTGAAATGAGACATTATTTTTCTTGATCTTAAACGAGAGCAGACGAACCCATCTCTTTTCCTGGATCCGTAAACTGCTGCAGAAACTTCGGTAATAAGGCGTACTCCACGTTCAACAGCTTGAGTATGACGATATTTTATCAAACTCTAATTTTGGTGCGGCGCCTTCTTGATTTACAAACTGTAACAGCTCCTCATTGTGGACATGCTGGGTTAGAGGAGGTTTCAGCCTTCCATCTCTTTGCCAGTCATCGATTAATCCATAGTATTTAGCCATTATCTGTCGAGGCACCAACTTTCTCACATGATCTCGATTATCAGCAAGCATGGCAATCAGTATATTTTCAGGGTCACCATAATAAGCATTCATCTGAATTACAGGGTCAACAATTGCTTTCAAGTCTTTTGAGAGGTATCTGGAACTCTGGATTATCTGCCACAAATTTCTTGCACCATCTGTAGATGAAGAATGAACTTTTATATTGAACCAGTTTGGAGCATATATCTTGCAAACAAATTCAGCCTGAGTTAGAAGGGGCTTTGAAGGATTTTTGGTTGCCATGTACAAACGCAGGATTCTATTTGCAGTTGTCAGCCATCTTGAATGGTTTACAGTACCAGGTTGGCGTCTTTTAAGATCTTCCGAATAGTTGCCAGATGATACAGTCTTACAAATATCCCACAAATATTTCTGGTCAATGCTTAACTCTGTATTTTCTAAGCACTGTGGTAAATCAACAGGTATTGGGTCAAATCTTACAATTTTGTGTTGTTCACATGTGGCTATTGCTTGGCCAAGTTCACCCATGAATGCATTTGGTCCACGCGTACGGCCATCAAGATGGTGGGAAAGATGTCGTAGAGGAAGTTCGTTCATGTGCAACATATATATCATCCATTGCAAAGGTCTTCCGAAATGGTTTTCTAAGAGTCTAATCACACCTGCTCTAGTCCCACTATTTGTTACTGTGCCATCACAACCAACAGCAATAAGTGTATCTGTATTAACATTAGCTTCTTTCAGAAATGAGATAATGGAATTAAATACATCTTTGGTCCGGTCCTGCCTGACAGTGGAGTGGTGCGACCTAAGAAAATTGACTGTGGCTCTTCAATAAGAGTAATGTGGTCTTCAGTGCTTCTTCTCAAATAATATTTCCCACCTTGTTTAACCCTCGCTCGTGTCCTATCCCTTCGACCATTGAAGTACAATCCCTTGCATGGTGTTTCTGTTGGAAAAGCTTGTGCCTGTCTACAACGAGGAACATGTTTTCTTTGTGAATTATGCCAAAGTCTTGCATCACAGCATTAGTAATAGCTGCAGCAGATCGATCCGAAACACCATATCTATCACAGGTTCTCGCCAAAACAGGCATACTAATTCTCATATGATGTATCATGGGTGAAGGATTAATTGTTTTACTTAGCAATGTGATCTCAGTATTAGAATTGTCAGAGTTTTCATTTGTATCTGTTTCATATGATGAAAAGTTCAGAGATGCTGTGGTCTGATTTGTGCTTGCTTCATCTTCAGTTCTCTTCCGACTGGTTAATTTGCGTTTAGTGCGCTTTTGTAATTTTTTTGTCAGTGGTAAATCAATTCCTCCGATACCCATTTGTCGTTGAGTTCTCTGGTCAGAAAATTTTTCTTTCAGGAATTGGAACTCGACGAGCTGCCTCACATTTGCAAGCTGAAATCAAAATACATTGGCAAGCAGCTACATCAAACAACTTAACTCTTCCCTTGAGAGAATGTTACCATTTACTCTCAAAAGTAGGCGTTCCAGCTCTTTTAATTGAATTCATCAAATTCTGGTACTGGTCATGACACTTTCGTATTTTCCTTATCAAGCTGGTATGGAGATGATTGGAAATGAAGCTTTATCCCATATGTTCGCACTATCAGGAGCAACCTTCTCAGCTATCTCTGTCACTTTTGGTTCAGCATTTGCTGATAATGATTTCGTTTCTAATCTTACATACTGGTAATGCGAAATAACATTCGAAGTTGTAGCAAAACATTAATTTTAAAGGGCCTAGCATCAAATTCTGATGCCTGGGAGAATGCCGACAGCTGTTTTTTTCTGGCTTGCCTTGTACAATTCATAATCAGTGCTGTAAAAAGTATAATATTAGTTAGATGATAATATTAATGTGATAATATATATATTATGATGTATTGTAATATTATCAAATAAATAATTATCAAATTTGATTGGATATATAACGACACTATCTCTCTTCTCAACGTCCACTGTGCAACTAAGTTATATCTACAATATCAGCAGCTTTTAACTGGGAGTTGCCAACTGGTACAATACATTAGTATCAAAATACAACAAATTTTATATACAGGGTGTCTCAAAAGTCACTATCTATTTCGGTGACATTAGATGTTTTTTTTAAAAATGCTATGCTGGCATAAAGATATGTACTTCTGGTGCAAATTTGTGTATTTAAAAAAAGTTAATTGGTTTATTATCTTGACATGCTTGAACAATTCCTCGAACCTCAACTTCTTACAGATGGCATTCTTGACACAGTAGTTTTTCAGCAGGATGGAGCACCGTGCCATTATGCAATAATTGTACGTGATTATCTTGACAGACGCTTCCCCGGTCGCTGGATTGGTCGTGGAGGAACACAACCATGGGCAGCACGTTCACCCGATTTAACACCATTAGATTTTTTCGCCTGGGGTTTCATTAAGTCTAAGGTGTACACTGGTAGAAGAATTAGTGATGTAGCCGAACTTCGAAATCGTATTACCGATGCAGTTCAGAAAATAACACCTCAAATGCTGGAAAGTGTGTTCCGGTAAACAACTTATCGCTTTGAGCTCTGTAGAGACACTGATGGTCGCCATGTGGAGACAGATAAATAAATAGCACTAATTCTTTGTGGCACTTACTTTGAAATAAATATATTTTTCATGTCTTAAACCAGTTTTTCGTAATTCCCATTATTTTTCAAAATAGATAGTGACTTTTGAGACACCCTGTATAAGGTGATTTTTTTCTTTTTATGGTTTGCTTTGCAAGACGTGATCAGTGTCTGGACATTAATTCTTTTGTATGAATAACAAAATGTACTTGCTCCTTGGGGAACCAGTAAATGAATACCAAACTGAACAATATTTGGCAGAGTTATTATACAGTAGACAAAATTACACAACTTTCGTATCCATGGAGAAATAGATGTAAAAGAAAAAAATTTCTCTCCACCCTAATATACATGCATCTTATACACTACATAATCTTTTCAAAATTAAAAAAAAAAGTCCTTTGGAAGAGGACCATAAATGTCCCCACTTCTGGGGGAATGCAGACCCGGGCAGCAGGGCTCGATCTGCAACCGCCCATTCGAGATGTTCTGGGCCTCTGCCTCATTCACTTTTTATTAATTTCTGCAACATTCGTGGCCTTTTTTTCAAATTTTCACTCTGTTGAACACCACCTCTCCTCCTGTAAACCTCATCTTTTCCTCACTGAGACTCAGGTGTCTGGGACGACTGATAGCAACCCCTTTTCTGTACCCTCTTACTTTCTCTGTACTAAATTTCACTCCAAAGGTGGACGTTGCGTATATGTTCGCAATGGCCTAACTTGTTCTCGTATTCCAGAACTCGAATCTAACGAATTCTATACCCTCTGGCTACGGCTTACATGCCAATCTAAAACTAAATACATCTGCGCTGTTTACCTTTCTCCTAATTCTACTATCCAAAATATTTGACTACTTCACTTCCAAAAGTGGAATGCATTCTACCCATCTCTGCTTTTGATGAAATCTTTATTTTAGGAGATTTCAATGTTCACCACCACCTTTGGCTTTCCTCCCATTTCACTAACATCACTGGTGAACTAACTTATAACTTTTCTAACCTAAATGACCTAGAGCAGATTGTACAGTACCCTACTCGTATCCCCTATCGCCTTGGAGATAAGCCCAACATTACGGATTTAATTCTTACCTCTTATCCTTCTTACTCTGCCAAACTTTTTTCTCCGTTGGGTTCCTCCGACCACAATTTTATATCTGTTTCCTGTCCTATCGCTCCAATCCGGCATTTGGATACTCCCAAGAGGAGGCGCCTTTGGCACTTCGGCGCCTCTGATTGGGAGGCCCTTTGGCAGTACTTCTGTGATTTCCCATGGAATGATTATTGCTTCCGTGGTCGGGGCCCTTCTGAGTTTACTGAGCGCATCACGGAGGTAATTCTCTCGGGCATGGAGGCGTACATTCCATGTTCTATTCCTATTACTAATGCAGAAAAACTTTGGTTTAACTTTACTTGTTCTAATGCTATTCGCAACAGAGAGGATGCTTTCAGAAGGTACTGTCGCCATCCAACTTCTGACTCCACTCAACTTATATTTCTGCCCAGAATCGTGCAATAAAAATGTGAAAACCGATGGAATTTTAATTCTTCTCGCTTTTCTGGCATCTAGCTAAGAATCTCTTCAACAACTTTACTTCTTCTTCTTTCCCGCCTCTTTTCCATTCCGACAGCTCAGCTGCAGTCTCTTCTCCTGACAAAGCTGAACTCTTCGCCCAAACTTTCGCTTCTAACACAACCATGGACGATTCCATCTCCTCCTCCCTCTGACTTTATAATGTCTGAAATGGTGTTCCTTCTGTTGTTCTTAGGAACTGTGCTTCTGTGTTGACACCCTGCTCAGGCAAAGACTTTCGTCTTTGTCTCTCATCTGGTACTTTTCCTTCCTGCCTGAAGTTCATTTTCATTCAGCCTGTCCCAAAGAAGGGCGACCACTCTTAACACTCCAACTATCATTCAATTGTTTTGATTTCTTTCCTTCCTAAAGTTTTTGAATCTATCCTTAATAGGAAGATTCTTAAACAACTCTCTTCTCACAATCTTATTTCAGATCGTCAATATCTCTCTGACTCTTGGTCATCCTCCTTTCGGGATTTCGGTGAAACTTTTGCTATTGCGCTAGACAAATCTATAGCTTTTGATAGAGTCTGGCACAAATCTTTAATTTCGAAAGTGCTCTCCTTCGATTTCTATTTTTCTATCTGTGCTTTCATCTCTAATTTCCTTTCTGGCCGATCTATAGTTGCAGTTGTAGATGGCCACTGTTCTTCTCCCAAAGCTATCAACAGTGGTGCTCCTCAGGGTTCTGCCCTGTCACCTACTCTTTTTCTTTTATTTATTAATGATCTTTTAATTCGCACTTCCTGTTCTATTTACTCCTATGCCGATGATTCCCCTCTTCACTTTTCACCCACTTCCCAAAGCGGTCCCTCACAACAGTCACTCCATGATTCGCGTGGGATGTCTATAGAACGCCTGATCTCTGTTCTTTCTGCTCGCTCTTATTGGGGTAGAGAAAACCTTGTGGCTTTCAATGCCTCAGAAACTCAGTTCCTCCGTCTGTCTACTCATCATAATCTTCCACACGACTATCTCCTTCCTTCAATAACACACAACTCAATCCTTCCTCTTCTCTTAACATTCTTGGCGTTTCCTTTTCTTATGATCTTTCCTGGAAATATCACATATACTCTCTTTCCAAAACAGCTTCTGAGAGGTGAGGTGTGCTGTACCGCCTCCGCAGTTTCTTCACCCTTACTCAGTTGCTGTCTCTGTACAGGGGTCTTGTTTGCCCCTGGAGTATGCTTCTCATGTATGGGGTGGCTCAACCCACACAGCCGTACTTGACCGGCTTTCGCCTCATCAATTCCCCGTCTCTTACTCACCGTCTTCAATCCCTCTCTCTTCGCTGTAATGTTACCTCACTCTCTCGTTACTATCGCTATTATAACGAACACTGCTCTTCTGAACCCTCTAACTTCATGCCTCCTGTCTATGACCTCCAATCTTGAACCTTGATTTTGGCTTTCTTCTTCTATTGAGAGTTGGGGAACGCTTTTGCAGGCATTCCCTCCTTCCTGCATAAAAAAACAAACAAACAGACATGTATGTAAGTAGAAAGTACACCTAAGTAGGGGAGTGCATTGTGTACGTAAACCGGATAAATACAAGTAGACATGGATTAATAGGTTAATAGGGCATAGGTAGGTAATAGGTAGATGACGGACTAAATAAATTAATAAATAATTCAAGAATAATGGAAGATAATTTAAAGAGTAATTTACGTTGCGGTTAAAATTAACAATTGATAACAGTAAAGAGAAAGACACTAATTTATCACTAATTTATTCAAGAAGAACATCAACAATTTACGTTCATGTATATGAACATGGTCGACAACATTTATACTGTATACTCTATAACATTAGAGAGGACACAACATATAAATAATTACTTAACTATCTAAAATTATGGGGACGTTATTAGACAGTGAATACCAACGATGTCAATATGAAAATTTAATATTCAAGGTATGACAAATGCTAGAGGAATTAATTTACTTTATGACGTCAAAGTCCAAATTATACAATATACGTCAGTTCATAATTAATACGTTATAGTCATTTAATTAGGATGTATGAGTTATTATAGGGATAAATAAGAGGTAATGAATTAGAGGGACACGGTAATAAAGGGTTTACAGCCCTGATACAAGAGTGAGAGGAACTATTAATTAAACATATGCACTTATATACAGTAGTAATTATAATTAATGAATTAGGAGTAGGTGCATTTGGGGATGAAATAGGTAAATGAATAAGGCAGTACAAACAAGGGTTTAAACCATGCCACATTCAGTGGGCATGCATAATCTGATGAGATTTATAAGTTGGTGAATGGGGTTGAGATTAATTACCATGGTTTCCATGGCAATTGGGAAAGGGGGAAAGAATGGGAATATTTCCAGTAAATTTTTAAACAGTCTAAACTGTTAATATTTCTTGGATATACCTCGAAGGAATGAAAGTAAGGAATATTCGCGAGCGAACTTCTCATGGCACAAACATGGATACAATCCATGAGAATACATGGGAATGGTAGATTACATGTTTGTGACACGTGGTGGCCAGTGTCGTAACACCGTCTCCCGTCGTCCAACGAAGTTAAGCGAGATTGGGTCTAGATATTAGTTAGATGGAGGGACCATCCACTGTATCCAGATTACCTAGCGACCAGTGGTTCGGATCCCACGTAAATTTGTAGGTCCCCTCCATAATATGGCCTTCGATGTTGCGAAGTAGGATAAGTAAACCCATCAGAGAACTTAACTTTAAATTTATAATTTCAGATTTTTTTGTTTTCAGTTAAATTGACAAAGATAAAAAGCTTCCTCGTACAGAAAAAAAATTGTTATCCTGAGTAAGCACTTCCCACGAATTATCAGTGATATACTCACAAGAAATTACTTCTTTCCATTTTCCTCTGTTCTTTTCTCATTTTTTGGGGTATAAAATTTAGGGTTGCCAGATTTTGATGACCGGATTAAAGGACACTCAAAACGTTTTCAAGCTGCCACTCCCAGATTCTCAAATTTATATATATATATATATTATATATATATATATATAGAGAGAGAGAGAGAGAGAGAGAGAGAGAGAGAGAGAGAGAGAGAGAGATGATGCTCCCAAAAAAAATTTAAATGTTATAGGATAAATATTTATTATTAAAGGACAAGGACAAGCAGATCGAAATAAAGGACTGTCCTTTGAAATAAAGGACGTCTGGCAACCCTAGGGCCCGTATAATGCACAATTTATAAATGCATAAAATGGATATTATAAATTGTACACGATACAAATTGCACTATTAATCCTTTGTTTCTTCTGAATGGTTTAATGCGAGTTGCTTCCTACAGAAACGAATTTGTTGACATTATTTATTGTCCGAATGAGTGTGAGTACAGGAAGAAGGTGACAGAGAATATAAGCTGCCAGAGGAGCGAGGATGGACCCTTGTACTGTATTAAACTGAAAAAAACTGGAAGGATTGTAGATGAGTGGTTGTGGAAAGAAATATTCGAAAATATAGGAGAACACTTGACGAATTAAGTAAGAAAGAGACACAATAATGATGCTGAAATGTAAAGCTGGAAGAAGACGAAAAATTAAAATGAAAGCGCTTGTGATTCAGAAGAACGAAGAATAAACGTGCACTCTAAGAACTACCCACTCTGAGTACTTTAGAACCAAGAGTAATTAAAGAACTAAACATACTACGCAAAATATAAAGTGTTTCAAGAATACAATGATAACACTGGTCTACAAAAAAAAAAAATGTGCTTCTCCCAATTTAATGGATGATCTAAACTAATTTTGGAGTGCTGAATCTGAAAATCACATTAGTTTTTCTCTATCGGGTCAGGTTATCTAGATATCTGTAACCCTTATTTAGACGTTTACAGGCAGAATACACTCAAAATTTGAAAGTTCAGTATCACAGAGAGAAGAAATTTTTGAAAATCTACTTATAAATCTACTTTTATTTGTATTTGTAGTAAAACAGAACAGAACAGAACAACAAAAAAGGATACATACACATGCATTATTACATATCAACTGCTACATATAGTTCACTTTCTTAGAAGTGAGTTTTCTTGGATTTGCGTCTATACTCGGTAGAGCCTTCCCGTTTTAGCATCCAGCAAAAGTCACCAAGCATGCAAGGGTCCCATTGTCCTTGGTAGTTTTTTCCATCATTGCAATGTCCTGATGAAACCGCTCTCCGTGTTCATCTGACACTGAGCAAAGGTTATCTGGAAAGAAGTCCAGATGGCTGTGCAAAAAATGGATCTTCAGAGACATTCTAGCCCCAAGTCGTTGGTATGCATCCAGCAGTTCGGTGACCATTGCTTCATAGTGAGGGGACTTTGTTGAGCCTAAGAAGTTGTCACAAAGATTCTTAAAAGAATTCCAGGCTCTTAGTTCCTTTGCATTGAGAGTGCTCAAAAACTGTTCATCCTTTAAAAACACTCTTATTTGGGGACCAATAAAAACACCTTCTTTCATCTTCGCATCACTAACGTTAGGAAATTTTGAATGCAAATATTTGAATGCAGCTTCTTCTGTGTCAAGTGCTTTGACAAAGTTCTTTATCAACCCTAGTTTGATATGCACAGGGGGCAAAATAATCCTTTCTTGATCAACTAATGGCTCATACTTCATACTATGTTGTCCTGGCACAAAGGCTTCACCTGGTGGCCAGTCCTTCTTTACATAATACTGCTGTGTTGCTCTACTGTCCTATAAACACAGAAAGCACATCTTGGTAAAGCACCCTGTATTCTCTGGAGAAGTCCTACCACTTTTAGGTCTCCACAAATCTTCCACTTATATTGATCATACTTGATTGCATTCAGAAGTATTACCATGTTCTCATATGACTCCTTGAGATGAACTGAATGTCTAATTGAAATGCTTGGGTGAACGTTCCCATTGTTTAACAAAACACCCTTAAGACTCCGCTTACTAGAGTCAATGAACAGACGCCACTCGTCTGGAACATGTTCTATTTTAAAATACGAGAATATACTTTCCAAATTTGAGCAGTACATAGCTGATTTACAGTTTGAAAGTAGCACGATATGTCGGAGTTCTCTTGCGAAAAGAAGTAATGCGCAGAGCTGGGCACTTGCGGCATATTGCGGTACTGCGGTACTGCTGCACTACCAAACCGGTACCAAACCGGTACGCGGAAATTTGAATGCGGTAGCGGTACTGCGGTACTTTCAGCGATCCTTTGCGGTACTGCGTTATGGGGGCCCGGGGTGGTAGTTCGGTGGTACCGCAAGTACCGCAGTACCGCAAAATATGCCGCAAATGCCCAGCTCTGGTCACTAATGCGCACATCACCCTGAACTGCGCACATCACCCTGAACTAAGTTCCACTCCTTAACTCTCGAAGCTAAAAGTTCAGCCTTGCCCTTTGAAAGATATAAGTCCCTAACCAAGTCATTCAAGTCTTGCTGAGTTATGAAATGTGGTTCATAAGAAGATTCTGGACAGTACTCTCTATCAGAAGATTCATTTGCTTGTTCTGACAATGCTTCCTCTTCAGATGATGATGGCAGAAGATTCTTATCTGCTGGTGGTGTTGGAATCGGAAGCTCATCACTATGAGGAACAGGTTTGATGGCAGAGGCTAACAGAGGATAGTCAATTTTATTCCTAGTTTTTTATGTAAGGCCAACTACTTTGCTCTGACAGAAATAGCAATCGTCAACATGGTTCTTTTGCTCACGCCAAACCATAGGTATTGCGAATCCCATACCTTTCCTTCTACCATTGAACCAGTCACGTAAATTCATTGCACAGCTACTACAGCAAACATGTAAGGCCCATCTTTTGTCTTGGTCACCAATATGACAGCCGAAGTAGTGATAATACGCTGTTCTTATCAGAGGAGTCATATTCCTGCGCTGTGAAGTTGGAGTAAATAGACCACAGATGTAACAAAATAAATCTGGACTGTTCACGCAACCCCTTGAAGCACACATCATAAATCTAAAAAGTATAAACGCAATTATTGTGTTTTGTATTGAAGTAAAATGAGCTATAATCATAAAATTATTGAACTATAATCAAAAAATTAGTATAAAACAGTACCGTATAACAGAGCTGGGCACTTGCGGCATATTGCGGTACTGCGGTACTGCTGCACTACCAAACCGGTACCAAACCGGTACGCGGAAATTTGAATGCGGTAGCGGTACTGCGGTACTTTCAGCGATCCTTTGCGGTACTGCGTTATGGGGGCCCGGGGTGGTAGTGCGGTGGTACCGCAAGTACCGCAGTACCGCAAAATATGCCGCAAATGCCCAGCTCTGCCGTATAAAACATCATATTTTGACAAAACCTGACCTAACGTGCAAAAATGAAGTTCATTTTCGAAATCAGCACCCTATAATTAGTATAAAACAGTATGTTTTTACAAGGAAGCAAAACTGTTGTTAGGTTGTGTAATTGGTCGGAAGTAAATCGACAGTAGCTGAAACGGTTCTCTTCTTGACAAGAGGTGCCCTCTGAAACAAAACAAAAAAGTAAAAAGAAAATTAAAGAAAATTAAAGAAGCAAATTAAAGAAAACCTTTTACTTTCAGAGTAGGTTTAGTCCTTTTTCTTACTTTCCGTTCTAACGTACACACAGTGGAGTTTTAAAGAGTGTATGAAAGGAGAAATATCAGGCATTGTGAAGGAGTTTGAATATCTGCATAGTGTACAAAAATAATTTTTATAAGAAGGCTCAAATTATAGAAACTGTAATTAAAGTGACACAAAAAAGTAACTAAGGAGTATGTAATTCAATTGTTGCCAACTCAAAAGAAATATCTGAATATATTGTATACAGATGCTGCTTGTATAAGTTTAATCGTTTTTACTGTATATGCGAAAGAGAGACTTTCGGTTAGTCTGGTAGCCTTCTTTTATAAATGAGAAATTGTGAAATGACTACCTGAGAAGTAGGATTAGCGTAAAGGTGTAAAGCCTAAAGGGGTTGCAATGAATGCTAAATAAAGGTGTTTGAGAAAGATTGGCCGGTAAAAGTTATTGGAGATAAAAATAGTGGAAAAATTGTTATGTTGCTGTCATTCGGAGAGAATATGCTGAATAAAATGCCCAAAACAAAGCTGATGACGCCAAATGTAAGGAAGTGATCTGCAAAGCTATGGTTGGCGAATATGTGAGTAAATGTATCAGAGAAGTCAGCAGGAAATAAAGGCGAAAATAGAAGCGCTTTGAGTAAGGCATGAGATGATGGGGATTCTTGATTGTGCCACTGGAGGTATTGGCTCATTTGTTTCATAAAGTGTAGCACTATATATATCGATCTTTGAGATTGAAAAAGAGAGATTTTTTATTCTTATAGAAATGATTTTAAGTGTGTACTTTTAATCTGAATGGATAACGTGAAAATGAATTTACTAAAACACTTTACAGTTGTTTCTTTTTCATAGAAACATATCACTCTCATAGGTTCTTATAATGAAGCTGTTAAAAAGTTTAAGTTAAATTAGAAATTGCAACTCGAAAATTATTTCTTGTTAAATTATGGAAAATAATATTTCCGGGACTGTCAAATTCACATTATTTCAAACCTGAATTATTAAAATTTCATAAGAACGTTGTGGTTATAACATCTTATACACAAATATAAGAGTTTACTACCAATTAAATAGGTATTTTAAAACAATGGGGCTACGCCGTTGTGGCCTCGTCACAGCACCGCTACCCGTCAGATCAGCAAGGCTAAGCGACGTTGGGTCTGTTCGGTAAATAAGTGAATGGCCGTCCTTTGCCTTTCAGATGATGTAGCGACTCGTAGATGATTCCGATCTCACGTAAAGCTGTAGGTCCCCTCCGTCACATGACCTTTGCCGTTACGAAGGAGTTTAAACAACCCCAAACATTAAAACCATTGCTAACTTTATAATTGGAGGTTGACAAAGGAAAGTGATGTAAATGCATTTTTTAACATTTTTGTGCCTTGATCTTGAGAGTTAATGACGTGCTTAAGAATTAACGTCACAAATCAGTATAGGAAAAATATTCTTATTTTAACTTCTGTTAAGAAAATATGTCTTCTATTAACTCTCAAAGTAACGGAACAAAATTTTTGAGAAATGCATATAACATCACTTTCCCTTGTCAACCTCAAATTATAAAAAAATGCATTAATTCATTACTCATCTTCTCTATCTATTTATCCATCCCAAATCCCTATATATGCAGTAGATGAAATAATATCTTTTACTATTTAGCCCCATTCATAACATAGGCCCCTGTCTAAGGGGACCTGCAGCTTTACGTGGGATCCGAACCACTGCTCCACCATTGTCGGCCCAGAGTCACATTAATCGCTGAAATCTGAAGTCCGAATCGTTACTTGAACCCGGAACCTTCAAGTTAAAAGCCCGCCGGTACGATCATCTGAAGTAAATATTAGCCTCACAGAAATGAGACAATCAATTGAAATGTCTTCATTATTGTTCCTCAGACATTTCAAAATGTGTGTGGAGCGATTGTATAAAATTATATTTCGCGATAATGAACTGGCCTCATTAAAGAACTGCTTTAATTTTAATTTTTAACAACACGTTTGAAAACAATCGACAGGTAATGATTTTAGAGTTTAATCCTTCATTACTCTCACAGATTATAAAAATCGTTTGAATGCGTTTTAAGTGTAATAACCGCACTCATATATGATGGAAGCGAAAAAGGTAGCAAAGTCCCATTAACTCTTAGTTTCTCGCTTTATAACCTTTCCCATTCCATAAAGAAACCATTATTTTTTAGAAGTTACTAAAGTTAAGAATGACTGAATGGGAACTTAAATGAACATGGACGATCTATTAGAAATGAAAATAAAGTTCAATGGTGTTTAAATATATTTGCTGATTAAATACAATGAATACTTGAAAAACACTCAATATAATATATATATATATATATATATATATATATATATATATATATATATATATATATATATATATATATATACTGAGCGGCAGAAAAATCGACCCAATTGGAATATCGCGAAAAGCAAAAAAGTGGGCAAGCTTCTATTTATAAAAGTTTTAAAATTCGAAAATATAGTCTATGAGGCAACCAAATAACGAGGCAAAAAAACGTCAGCTGCGAACACACTAGCTGTAACGAATTTTCGACTTCTTTTAAGAATTCGATACTCTGACATTCAGTTGCTTTTAGAGAGCTAGTGCCACTGTTTTGTTCCACTAGTCGGAGTAGGCATTTGCGTTTAGTAACAGATAGACTTCTAATTCTTTTGGGCTTCAGAACATGACATTTACGATGGATTTGAGTACCGTGAACGTCGCAAGAGTCGTTGCCCTAATTGAAGATGGTCGGAGCCAGCGTTACGTCGACAACGGTTCGACGTGTCTACCAACGTTATGTGAAAACAGGAGAGTACACCAGAAGACCAGTATCTTGAAGATCGCGCTGCACATCTGCCGTGACAATCGTTTCATCGTCTTGAGTGTTTTGCGAGATCATCGCTTGACTGCCACAAACGTCCGCAATGAGCTGGAAAGGTCTCGAGACATCAGTGTGCCGAAGCGAACCGTTAGAAGGAGACTTATGGAAAGTGGCTTACATGCTAGACGTCCAGCAATGGGCCCGGAATTGCTCCCACACCACCGCAATGCTCGTCTTGCTTTCGCTTGTGAGCATGTCAATTGGACTATGGTCCAATGGGGACGAGTATTGTTCACGGACGAATCAAGATTTAATCTTCGAACATCCGATGGATGGAAAAGAGTGTGGAGAAGAACAGGAGAAAGATTTGCCCCGTGCACTTTTACGGAGAGGGTTGCTTTTGGAGGAGGCTCAGTCATGGTCTGGGGTGGTATCACTTCAAACTCGCGCACAGAGTTCATCGTTGTTGGTGGTGGGTCATTGACGTCCGCAAGATGGAAAATCTCTTGCTGGAGCATGTGGTCCCTTTTATTCCTTTCGTT
Organism: Bathynomus jamesi; assembly: GCA_023014485.1. NCBI lineage: Eukaryota > Metazoa > Arthropoda > Malacostraca > Isopoda > Cirolanidae > Bathynomus > Bathynomus jamesi. The sequence goes on along the minus strand of JAJOZX010000370.1, from coordinate 187,126 downwards.
GGCGAAGACTTCATTCTACAGCACGATAACGCTAGCCATGCGGTAAAAGCCGTTAGCGATTTCCTTGACAAAGCTGAAATTTGCCGAATCGAGTGGCCTTCCCGAAGTCCGGACCTGAATCCCATAGAAAATCTCTGGGACACGATGGGATGGCGTCTTAGGGCTCGTTTAGTAGCCCCTAACACTCTACAGGAGCTACAACAAGCTTTAACTGAAGAGTGGGAGGGAATCCCACAGGATGTGATCGCCGATCTTATTCATGGGATAAATCGACGAATGGCTGCAGTCATTCAAGTTAGGGGAGGCAACACCTCGTATGAACCTTGGATCACAATTTTTTTTTTTTTTTCAATTTTTTTGTTTTTGTCGAAATCTTTGTTTTTTTAGTTACAATTTATTTTACAGTATTTTTTTTATAATAAATTGTATTAAGCAGGTGTATGAAGATTTTTTAATTTTCGAATTGTAAAACTTTTATAAACAGAAGCTTGCCCACTTTTTTGCTGTTCGCAATATTTCAAGTGGGCCGATTTTTCTGCCTCTCAGTGTATATATGCAACTCTAAACATACTAAAGTTGTTTTGACGGTTGTGTAATCACCTACAGTACATTCCTTTATTACATATTTGTAGTCTATTTTCTTATTTTTAAAACAAATAAACAAACCAAAGCCCTTTATTAGTATTTTTTCTGTACAGTTTACACTTACATTTACTCATATTAATACGCATACATGTTAAATAACATTCAAAATAAAACTTTTTAAATTTAGAACTTATAACTTCATTATTGAGAGTAAATTGTAAGGGAAGTTTTTCCTTCATTTCATGGGACGCAACTTCTTTAGACAGAAAATATGGTATTCATTACCTTTTTTTTTGAGTGACTTGAGATAATAAAAGATAATATATCTATGTATAGAAGGTTGCGAGAAGTTCTTGTTTTCTGTGAAGAGCAGTTACAGTTTGTTTAAAAAGTAAAAGAAAAAACACGAAATACATTATTTTGAATTTGACGACCCCAATTCAAGAGTTAAACGGTGTTATCATTCGATTTGTTGCGGTTGATTGGTATCGGTAATGTTTGAGGGTTGACGGTTTGATACCCTTGATATATATATATATATATATATATATATATATATACACACATACAGTATCTATAAAGAGAGTGCAGACACCAATCAACCAGGGAAGTACTCCGGGGTGGACGTTAGGCAGGAGACAGGGTGTACTGGAACTTCTGTTTCTCCTGTCACTCTCCTCCTTAACTGATCTTTTCTCGTGTCTCATCTACCCTGTGAGTAATATAGCATGCTCTCAAACATACACTACTCTCATTATTCTTCAGTACACATACATGCATCTTACATGCTACACAATCTTTTCAAAATTAAAAAAAATATGTTATCGATTTCAAGAGTCTCAGAGTCCCCTGGGGAGGGGACCATAAATGTTCCCACTTCTAGCTCTCCCGCTGCCGATACTGGGAACGCAGATCCGGGCAGAGGGGCTTGATTTACTACCGCCCACTCGAGATGTTCTGGGCCTCTGCCTCATTCATTTTTCATAAACTTCTGCAACATTTGTGGCCTTTCTTCAAATTTTCAATCTGTTGGACACCACCTCTCCTCTAAGCCTCGCCTTCTCTTCCTCACTGAAACTCAGGTGTCTGGGACGACTGATAGCAACCCTTTTTCTGTACCCTCCTATTTTCTCTATACTCAATTTCATTCCAAAGGTGGATGTTATGTATATATACTCAATAGCCTAACTTGCTCTCGTATTCCCAAACTTGAATCCTCCAAATTCTATATCCTCTGGCTACGGCTTACATGCCAATCTCAAACCAAATACATCTGCGCTGTCTACCTTTCTCCTAATGCTAGTGACCATCCCAAACTCTTTGACTACCTCCCTTCCAAAATGGAATACATTCTAGCTTACTTTCCCTTTGCTAAAATCTGCATTTTGAGATTTCACCGGTCACCACCACATTTGGCTTTACTTCCATTTCACTGACATCCCTGAACTGAATTGAATAACTTTTATTAATAATAAAATAAATACGTTGGTTTTATAATTTACATTGATATAAATAATTGTGAAGCTGAAGTATTTATTTTATTTTATTTGGCCCTTAAGCTTTAGGCGTTACTGGGCCCTTATTAAAAATAAAACAGATAGTTATTATTAATAATAAATAAACAAATAAATAATTATCATCAATAGTTAAAGTATGTATTAATCTGAAATTATTATTATCGATATGACAAATGCAAGGTCATTATTGAAGGTATTATACCAATACCAAGCAAAGAAATCAGTATTATATATGAGAGAGAATACCTGAACAATCACAAGTAATGGGTCTTTAATCCTAGATTACACACGAGAAATGAATAAACAAGAGTAATTTACATTAATTCTAGTTTTTTATTAGTATGCCATTATTAATCGAGATTTCAACTTTGTTTTAAACGAATTTACCTTCACAATATTTTTTATATCAGCATTTAAAACATTCCATAGTTTCAATCCAATGAAAATGGGTAGTTTTTGAGATGAAGACAATCTAAATTGAGGAATAACATGCTTTGATCTATTTCTAGTTCGATACGAGTGGATTTCTTGATGAGTTACAAAATATCTATTTACTCATTGTATCTTACACTTGTAAATAAAAATAAAATGTGCCAGTTTGATTACATCACTGAGCTTTAGTAGGTTTAGCTCTTTAAATAATGCACTAGAGTGATCATGGAAATCAGCATCAGATAATAACCTTATTGCTCCTTTTTTGGATGACAAAGATACCGTTTAATGCGTTGTTAGGGGAGTTCCTGAAACAGGGTTGCAGTACGCTAAATAAGGAAGAACAAGAGTATGATAAAGAGCCAATGAAACCTGTTTAAGGACTACATTTCTAAATTTAAACATTATAGCAACGCTCCTTGAAATCTTTTTCGCTATATAATTTACATGATCACTCCATTGCAAATTCTTATCTAGCATTACACCAAGAAATTTTGTTACAGTACACTCCTTTACAGCGATTTCATTAACATTAAGTTCATTAAGACATACCTTTCTTTTATAAGTAAAAATCATGAAATTTGTTTTACTGGTATTTAGAAGATTTTATTGGTGGTCAACCATTTTATTACACTGATGAATTCTGAATTAAATGTATTCTTAGCTGAATTAACATCTTTGCAAGAAAAAGAGACAGTTGTATCATCTGCAAACATTATGAAGTTCAGTATATCAGATGAACGTGGAAGGTCATTTATATATAATAAAAATAACAGTGGACCCAGAACTGAGTCCTGTGGCACACCATGTTTGACAAGCGCTTTAGTTGAGCAAACCTTATTTACTGATACAAAATTATATCTATTGGACAAATAACTTTTAAACTGATTGCTCCTCTAAAGCCGTAACAATATAATTTATTAAGTAGAATATTATGGTCTATTACATCAAACACCTTACTCAAATCCATAAATACTGATATCATTATTTCTTTGTTCTCTTTAGCTATATTTGCATTTTCCATAATATTTAAAAATAGCCATTTCCGTTGTTTTATTATTACGGAAGCCATATTGATTTGGAGATAATAAATTGTAGGATTCTAAATATCGCTGCAGTCTACTTTTTACAATTTTTTCAAAAACTTTGCTGAATACAGATAATGAAGACACCGCCGTGTAATTTGTTGCTAGTTAGGATCACCCCTTTAAAAAGGGGTTTTATACAACCAGTTTTTAGCATTGATGGGAATATTCTTTGTAAACACTTTCATTGATAATTTTAGCCAAAGTTACACATATCTTATCTCTAACAAGTTTTAATATAGGTACTGGAATGTTATGAATGTTATTTTTTGTATTTCTTAAATTACCACTAATATTCCGGACCTCATTAGAGGTAGCAGGAACAAAAGAAAATGAATTTAGTGGGCTTTAGCAATCATTATTTAGAACTGTAAGCGAAGTTTATCCGCTATTGAAGTAAAATGTATATTTATGGAAAAACTATACATGCCTACAATTGGTATCGTATATGGTACCTTTATTTCTTAATTAAATACAAATCATTAATTTATTGAAGTAAATAACTACAAAATTGCCTCGGGATTGGCGACAAAGCCTATTGGGAATGGAAATAACTGCCATACATAAAACCCAATATGTAGGCACTGGGCCTGCATAACAACAAGAAAAAGGTATTATTTCGTATCAAAATTTTCCATTACTGACTCTTGAAAATTACTTCGAGAGAAAACACAAATACTGAAAAGACAAACATTAGACGTCTGGGGACTTTGTAAAGTAAGCGAAAATTTAGGACAAAGGAATTTATATTAGCAGCCAGAGCTGCCTAGTTACAAGCGAAGCTTTAGACAAGAAAGACGTGCTTAATCTTCATACAAGTTCTGAGTGAATACCTAATAATATAAAACTAATAACATAAAAGGATAGGCCTATTCCTTCAGGTATTTAAGTATAGTGAATTGCTAATATTAAACTCCTTTCGCAACCCCATCACCTACATCGAAAGAGAGGCGCGATAGGCAGCCGCGCGCCCTACAGCCAGAAGCGAGGTCCAACGGAATAATAAGGTATGGTAAATTCCTTTTCTACCATTAGGCAGCGCTAAATACCGACGCCATATAAATTAAACATTATCCAAAAATAAAAAGCACTATTAACAAGGTCTTTTGAAAACCTCCACAAACAATTTTTTAATTAAAAGACGTAGGGTTTTTGCCGTCAACTGAGCACCAAGATTTACTGGAAATTTCCAGCGGATGGCCAAATTGATTGGCAATCAACCATAACCCTATATGGTTTTTATAATAATTAAAGAGTCTGCGATAGCAGTATCATCAGTAATTTCTTTATCATCAACATTCTTTATCATCGTAATTTCCTTAGGGCTATCGAGGTTAAGTTAGATTTTCCGGCAGCAATTAATGCGATATGTGTTGAAGTTAGGGCGCGTAGCATTAGTTTTAATTTTGTTGTTGTTTATAGACCTCTCGTTCAACCCCTCGATACAGATACTAGATTTTACTCACTTCTTGGTAACTTTATTGACAATCGGAATAGTATAATTGTCGGAGACTTTAACTGCCCTAATGTTAATTATGAGACTTTCACTGGTAATTAGGAGGGTTTGAAATTGATCGAGTTTATGGAAGATAACTTTTTATGACAGATGGTTACCAAACCAACGCGCTGTGATAATATTTTAGATTTGGTGATGACGAACGTCGAGAATATAGTCGAAGGTTTAGAAGTAAGCGAGAGTTTAGGATGTAGTGATCATCAAATTCTTAGGTTTAAGTTATTGATAGAAAACACTAAGGATAGTAACGTAATAGAAGTCCCTGATTTTCGTAAGGCTAATTTTGATAGTTTTGCGGATAGGATGAGAGTAGTGGACTGGGATAACTTATTTATGGGTAATGACACAAATTTGCATTGGGTGGCGTAATAGCGCGTATAGACTTAATAAGCGCAATGGCACGGCAGCTAACTTTAATAGATATATCGAGCTTAGACGTCAGGTTAAAAGATCAGTCAGGAATGCCAAGCGTAATTTAGAGATACTTATAGCTGCGGATAGTAAACATAATCCAAAAAAGTTTTTTGAATACGTTAATAATCGTTAGCCGATAAAAGATAACATAGGCCCTCTAGTGGATGTTAATGGTGCTTTGGCTTCTGACGCTCAGGCGATGGCGGGTATTTTCAATAACTTTTTTGCGACAGTTTTTACCGTAGAAGACGTAAATAATGTCCCCGACGTGGACGATATCGTTCCATTTAGTAGCGAGACTATTTTGGATGAAATAACTGTTTACGAGGCTGAGATTGCGCATTATATCGATAGGTTAAAAGTTAGCAAGGCTCCAGGCCCTGACGCTTTTTATCCCAGACATTTGAAATACTTGAAAGACGTTATCGTAGGCCCCTTAACGAAGATTTTTAATCACTCACTCGAAACGGGGATTATTCCTGAAGACTTCAAATTAGCTAACGTCACGCCTATTTTTAAAAAAGGCGACCGCGCAGTAGCTAGCAATTATAGGCCCATTAGCTTAACGTCAATTGTCGGTAAACTTTTGGAATCTGTAGTTAAGGATCGTATCATCGATCACTTAGAAAGTCGAGATTTGATTAATAGTAGTCAGCATGGGTTTCGACGCCATAGGTCTTGTTTAACTAATTTGTTAGAATTTTATAACGAAATAGTGCGCGAATACGATAGGCATAGAGCGGCTGACGTTATTTATTTAGATTTTAAATAGGCGTTCGATACAGTTCCGCATACGAGACTAATTGCGAAGGTCAAATCGCACGGTATACGCGGTCAGGTAGCTAACTGGTTAGAAGAATGGCTTCGTGCTAGGAGGCAGAGGGTCGTAGTTAATGGTAGTGAATCGGGGTGGTTAGATGTAGGTAGCGGTGTCCCACAGGGTTCAGTGTTAGGCCCATTGCTATTCGTAATTTACATTAACGACATAGATGTAGGATTGACTAGTAACGTGTCAAAATTCGCGGACGATACGAAAATAGGCGGTAAGGTTGTTAACGAGGACGATAGAAATAGGCTCCAAGACGATGTAAATAGGATTATGGAGTGGACAGATTTTGGCAGATGCAATTTAACGTAGACAAATGTAAAGTTTTGCATATAGGTTCTCGTAACAATAATTACACGTACACGATGGATGATAGGGAGTTGGCGAGCGTTGACGAGGAAGTAGATTTAGGCGTACGCGTATCTAAGGATTTAAAGGTTAGGAACCAGTGCCTGGAGTCTTGCGCAAAAGCTAATAGGATGTTAGGCTTCATAGCGCGTAATTTCGAATTTAAATCGAAGGATATTATATTGCCCCTTTACAAGTCCCTAGTCAGGCCTCATTTAGAATATGCCGTTCAGTTTTGGTGCCCGTACTTGCGTGAGGATATTGATAGGTTAGAAAGGGTTCAGCGTCGTGCCACGAAACTAATTCCGTCATTGCGCAATAAGCCTTATGAAGATAGGATTAAAGAGTTAGACTTGTATTCTCTCGAAACTAGGAGATTAAGGGGGGAGCTTATTGAAGTTTTCAAAATCGTTAATAACATCGATAACGTAAATTTTGACAAATTGTTCACTTTCGATAATAGTAATACTCGTAATAACGGATATAAATTGCGTGGCAGACGTTTCATTACTAATATCGCTAAAAACTTCTTTACGTTTAAAGTAATTGATAAATGGAATAATCTTCCCGCGCCCGTCGTGAACTCTACCAGTGTTAATGTGTTTAAGAACCGTCTTGACAGACATTTTAAAAATATTAACGTTGTTTAAAATTTAAAAAAAAAACAATTAGCAACAGGAGCTCTGGGGGTGGTGGTCGAGGATGAGTCTGTTGACAATTAATGCCAGCGTGTGATGCCAGCAATAAAATTATTTAAAAAAAAAAAAAAAAAAATTAGACTAACACGAACGTAGATGTAGCTCGTAGCGTAAACTAACCCACTTTTTGTTTAACTTTACCTACTTTTTTTTTTCTTATCCTCTCCTTACTTTGCATGTCTGTAACTCTTTTTTTGCATGTTTGTAGTTTGCATGGTATGACAGTGAGTTAAGACTGTGTTTGCATGGTTTGTAAGCGTTCTTATTTTACTTCTTTTCATCTTTCACCTCTCTCCTATTCTCTCCGACTATTTTTCTGACTTGTCGGCAGTGGCCGGCGGATGATGATGGCGAGTCTTTTTTCTCTTTTTCTGAATGAATGTTAACCCACGAAGGTGTTCATCCTTACTTAACCCCTTATTCTCTTCTCTTCTCTTAACCCCCTACTCTTTCCTTTCTCTCGGGCTAACCTTAGAGTGGATCTTTGGGTCTTTGTTAACCTTAGCATCTGTAGATCTGTAGAACATTTTCTTCATTGAATTTTTCTTAATTTGGTTTCTGAGAAGACTGTTTATGGTTGTCCAAGTGTTTTTCATGTCTCCTTTATGTTTGGAAAATTGATTGTTATAATAGTTATATTTTGCAATTTTGATTATTTTAGTTAATTTGTTTCTATATTGAGTATATTGTACTTTAGGAATTTTGCTTTGTAATTGCAATTTGAATAATTTATCTCTGTTTTTTATTGAAGTGATAATTACTGGAGTGATCATGGATTTGCGACATTTTTGGGTGAAACTGTTTTCCTCCTTAAAGGAAAGCAAATATTAAAAATATGGAATAAGGTGTCATAGAAGAACTGGAACATATGATCTGGGTCATTAATAGGATCGTCACACTGTAGGGTGTACCATTTTTGGGTCATTTTCAAAAAGTCAAGGTCCAGGAGTCTAATGTTGTGCCAAAATGTCCTAAACACGAATTTAACAAGCATTTTCTAATCCAACAAATTTTGAATCCCCCCACCCCCCTTGAAATTTTGCCCATCCCCTTTTCCTAAAAACCCCATATATCTAAAAAACTATCAAATTTATCGAAAAATGTTATAGAATAAAAATGATTTAGAATCAAACGTTCTATTAGAAAAGTTCATTAAGATAGAAATTTACGTAATTTTGAAAATTTTCATTTTCTTTTGTCCAAGAGCACCTTATTGTATTAATATAAAATAAGGTGCTTAAGTTACATTATTTATGAGTATATTGTGAGTATAATCCAAATTTAAAAATCCTTTTTTACATTGAATTTTAATAAACAAGCATTGTTTTTACTCTTATTGTTTCTTTTCAGACTGCTTTATTTGAAAAATAAATAAAAAATGAGTCAAACAGCTACAAAACAGCATGACTTTATTCTTGGTCGCTTGCAGGCTGATATTATGAGTTCATCTAAAATTGTTTTACCATCAAATAAAGATGTTCTAAGCCATTTTATTTATTTACGGAGAATGCAGTATAAGGGTCCAAAAGTTACAAAAGAGTCTACTGTTAATGAAGTTCTACAGAAGCTACTAATAATATGGCAAAAAGCATGCATTCCTACTATAGATATTAGTAAAAACCCTAAAGGCAGGAAGATGCTGTTAAATCTAGAAGAAATGCATAATAATTTAATCAAGCACAAAAAAGAGCAAGCTTTGAAAATGAACTCTCTAATTTCATGAAAATTATGGATTCCCTTTTTGACATCTCTTCTCAAAATGCCGTTGAATTAATCCAAAAAGACCGCATGAGAACTGAGCCTCAGAAAGCATATGATATTTCATTCTTAGAAGATCAAAGAACAAAACGAGAAACATGTTTAGGTTTGATAGATGCAGATTATGCATCAAAAGTACAGAGCAAGTACATTAGATTAGAGAAAGAGAAGAAACGCAAAGAGAAACATAAATCAGTGAAGCAAGTGAGTGCTACAGCCAGAACATCAGAGACCCTTCTTTCTAGCACGACCAGTTCTGAGACAGACAGCTATGAAGAGTTTCCGACAGAACCTACAGCAGGACCTTCAAATGCTTCCAGCCCCAAAAATATTCTTGCCTCGCCATTGCTTTCCTCCACTGCAGACAGACTTAATCTCTCTATTGGACAACGGACTGTTTTTGCTGCTGCAGTAGCCATTAGGTGTAGCAAGGATATTGAAAAACTGTCTCTCTCCAGGACCACATCTGCAAGAGCCGCTCGAAAGACAAGAAAACGAAAATATGAAACTTGCATCAAGGATTTTACTCCTCCTGATCACTGCCTAGTACATTGGGATAGCAAGCTGCTTACTAAATCATGTTCAGAACAAGAAGACCGCCTTGCAATACTTGTTACTGGATACCCAAATGTAGAAAAACTTTTATCAGTTTCTATAATAGATGATTCCACTGGATTGTCTCAAACCACTTCTGTATTTCAAAGTATTGAAAAATGGAACTTGAAGCAAAATGTCTTTGGAGTATCATTTGATACCACTGCATCCAATTCAGGATGGATGAAAGGTTCCTGTAAGTTACTTGAAGAACTTTTGCAAAAGAAATTGATTTGGTTAGCATGCCGCCATCATGTGGCTGAAAGAGTTTTGTGTGCTGTGTATGAAGCCATTTTTGGCCCAAGTAAATCTCCTGAGTTTGAGTTATTCAAAGAATTTCGCGAGTCTAAATGGAAGAAAATTAATACGAAATCTACATACAATGTTCTTGATGTTAAATCAAGGTATCAAAGAGGCCTAAAGGAAGAATGTGTAGAATTTATGACCCAATGTTTAAGAAAATCTGACTGCTTTCCACGTGATGACTATAAGGAAGTTGCTGAAACAACTTTAATGCTTTTAGGAGAGGTTTCCAGAGAAAACAGTCATTGGCGGAAACATGGTGCAATGCACCGTGCCAGGTGGATGGCAATGATTTTGTATACAAATAAAATGTATGCTTTTGCCCACCAAGCATCATATGATGAATCATTGATTAAGAAATTAAAGAGAATGTGTCTATTTAATGCATTAATTTATGGAAAATACTGGCTTTTATGTTCTAATTCACTAGATAGTCCAGCTAATGATCTGAAGTTTTATCATGATTTGGTGAATTACAAGAAGGAAGATAGGGAAGTTGCAAATGCTACTTTGAAATCTTTTGCCAATCATTACTGGTATTTGACGGAGGAAGTGGTCCCTTTGAGTTTCTTTGGATCGCTAAGTAATGATGAAAAAGATAAGACCGCAAAATCCTTAAACAAATATCCAGTTCCAGAAAATTATGTATGTGGGCAACCTGTTTTCCCCATTTTAAAGGAAGACACAAAGCTTCATCAGCTAGTAGGTCCAATTTCATGGCATTTATTTCAATGCTGTGGGTCAAAACCAGACTCATGGATAAAGAAACCAGCATCAACATGGGAAGAGGTCGATGACTACAACAAACTAAAAAACATTCTTTCATCTATTAGAGTAGTCAATGATACCGCTGAAAGAGGAATCAAGCTGGTTCAAGACTTTCATGACAAATGTCAAAATGAAGAAGAATTTCAAGGTCTTTTGCAAATTGTGGAAGAGAATAGAAGACTAATTCCTGATCCTAGTAAAGAGACTCTTAAAAGAATGAAACTCAGTAAAGAATAGTTCATTAACAGATAGATTAGGTATTTTTATTTGCAGAGATTGTTTTAATTTAGAAGAGGCTGATTTTTTTGTTATTAAATATACCATAAATTGTCTTTTCTTATTTTTATGTTTAAAAAGCTCTTATATCAATGATTTCTAATTAGGAAACTTGTTTCTTTTTATTTTTTTGAGGAAAGTGTTGAATAAAGGAAAAAAAAAACGATGGGACCTCACAACTATAGATAAAGTGCTAATTTTTAGCTTTATTTTATATATATATTTTTGAGGTTGTCCTCACTTTGTATAGGCTAGTTATAATAAAAACTAATTATGATTTGCATTATAACTAGCAAATACAAAGCCCATCGCCGCGAAGCTGCATTGGGGTGATGCTTCAAAGGTGGCGGTAACACCTTATTTAAGAAGAAGGCACTGCAAGCAAAAAATTTTTTTAATTTAAATTTTTAAAAAATAAATGAAAATTTTCAAAATTAAGTACATTTCTATTTTGATGAACTTTTCTAATAGAACTTTTCAGTCTAAATCATTTTATTCTATAACATTTTTCGATAAAGTTGATAGTGTTTGAGATATATGGGTTTTTTAGGAAAAGGGGATGCGAAACATTTCAAGGGGGGGTGGGGGATTCAAAATTTGTCGGATTAGAAAATGCCTGTAAAATTCGTGTTTAGGACATCATTTGGCACAACATTAGACTCCTGGACCTTGACTTTTTGAAAATGACCCAAAAATGGTACACCCTATCGTCACAGTCAAATCGAGTATTTTCTACAGCCCCAATAAATTTTCTCTTGTTAACCTCTGAGAATATTCTGTAATCAATAGTTGTTTTATCCGCAACCTGAATATTGTTATTGTACATAGCGTAAGTTGGAAAATGATCACTGACGTTTGTGGTTATAATTCCAGAATTTACAAGGGCATTGCTATTTACAAATATATTATCAATCGTAGATTCTGTTATTCGATTGCCATAGTTGCAGACTTGAATGGGTTTGGTAATAGTATGACTAAGAGAGAAAGAATTCATTAAGTTTAAAAATTTATAAGAGATTGCTTCAGATTGTAAATTGATGTTGAAGTCACCCGCAACTATGGCATTCGATTTGGGAAAGTTGCATAATATGTTATCTAAGTGAATTAAAAAGCTATTGATATTAGTATTGGGTGGTCTTTATATTGCATGAACAGAATATATATTACTTGGGTCTTTTATATTAACAATCAGGTTTTCAGTATCACTATTACATACAGAAAATACTTCGTTAGAGTCGTAAGTTTTTATGCACGTACACAGAGGTACTGCCCCCACCCCTACAATCTCACCATCACTTACAGTATGATAAGCAACGTAATTATCTATATTATACAGGTTTTTAATACTACTATTTAACCAGTTTCCGTGAGAATTATAACTAGTGATGCACCGGAGCTCCGGCTCCGGCTCCGGTCGAGCAGGAGTTCCGGCCATTTTAGAAAACCTCCTGCTCCGGCCGGAAGTCTCACTAAACTCCGGCCTCTGGCCGGAGGTGCCAAGTACACCAAACTCATTTCTGACAACTTTTAGTTTTAATTCTATAAAACTATAAACCTCATTTCTGCACCTATCCGAATATTTCAGTTCTCAGATGGCTGTAATAATAATTTATTTTATGAGTGATCAGTGATTGTATTAATATTTCAGTTCTCAGTGACTGTAATAATAATTTATTTTATGAGTGATCAGTGAATGTATTAATAATTGATTTGATATACTGTAGGCTACTTTACTCAGCATTCAGCAAGACATCATAAGTTTCATAACCTGAGGATATTCTGTTTAATGGGAATTTTTAGAGAAATTAGCACACACAAAGCATAGAAAGTCGACTTTTATAAAGTTTAAGTTATTAAAGACTTAATAATTTAAAATAGCAGGACTATAATACAGGGTGTACATAAAGTCAGGATCTATTTTTGTGAAATAATTATTTTTTCTATTTTTCTTTTCAGAAGCCCTTAGAATGAATACAGAAGAGCGTGTGGCAATAGTAATTTGGCGAATCGAGGGAACGAAATACAATGACATCAGAGAGAAGTTTAGAAGGAGATTTCATAAGCCGGGGCCAATAGACAAGACAATACGAAAATTGGTGAACAAATTTAAACGAACGGGATCTGTAAATGATGAAGCAAGATCAGGACGACCGTGTATGTCAGATCTTACCGTGAATGCAGTACGCGGAATTATCACTGAGGAGCCACGTACGTCCGTTCGTGCTGCATCACACAGACTCGGCCTCCCGACGTCATCTGTGCACAAAATTCTGAAAGTTAATTTGCAGAAGAAAAGCTATCATTTGCAGGTTTTACATGATTTACATGAGGAAGATTTCCCTCGACGAAGTGCTGTGTGTGCTGATCTCGTAGAACAAATCTGGAGTGATAATTTAATGGACAACATTCTCTTTAGTGATGAAGCCACTTTCCATACGTGTGGAAAAGTAAATCGCCATAACTGTCGAATTTGGGCAGATGAAAGACCGAATGATTTTGTCCAAAATTGGGAAAGAGACTCACCTAAAGTTAATGTCTGGATGGGTTTACCAAAATCTAAGGTTTATGGTCCTTTTTTCTTTGCTGAAGCTACAGTTACGGGGCTTATTTATCTGGACATGTTGCAGCAATTCCTTGAACCTCAGCTGATTGGGGATAGGATTGTTAGTACCGTCGTCTATCAACATGATGGTGCTCCTTGTCACTATGCCAAAATTGTTCAGGATTATCTAAATGGACGTTTTCCAAATCGCTGGATCGGACGCGGAAGCAACCAAAGACCTTGGCCAGCGAGATCACCAGATTTAACCCCTTTATATTTCTTTGCATGGGGCTTTATCAAATCGCACGTCTATCAGACGAAGATTACGAGTCTTGAAAACTTACGTACACGTATACGAACTGCTGCAGATAACATAACCCCGCAAATGCTCCAGAATGTGTTTAGAAATGCTGCGGAACGATTTGAGATGTGCAGGGATACAGATGGGCTAACGAAAATTGAATTAACTTTTAACTTAATATTGTTTTGCCGGAATGCTAACTCTGCGAGGCTGCCAAAAGATTAATGGCTACATGGTCTAAGTTAATGGGTTAGGTTAAAAAATACCATGAGTCATCCACGCATTATGACGTCAGTATGTAACCTAACACCTTATCCCCCACCAGAAGCAGCAACAAATCGCGGGGTAATACTAAGCCCGCGATTTGCTTTTTAAGATATAAATAGAATATGACTCATCATGGAGAAATGAAAAATTTGCAATTTTTGTTTTATTTCTTTATTTTTTTATACCATACAGCTTAACATAAAATACAATTCGATTAACATATGTAAATGCATACTCATTTTTTTGAGATCCGTCAGGTGTATATTTACCAACATAAATATGACCTAATGGTTTAGATAAATCATTCGTTGATATCATAATTAAAGTATTAGGGAATTGGGCAGTAACCTGTTCACCTAATTCACACACGTGCTTAAGTCTACGATACATTCTAAACTCTTTAAAAGGTGAGTACCACTTTGTTCTTGGATGATGCATTACTTGCTCTGCACTATGAGAGGAGTCAAGATTAGGTTCAAACAAAACACAATGTGGAACAATTAAATATGGAGATGGTGATATCCCTACATTAGGTCCCTCTATCCTTTCCCTACCCTCCTTCTTACGACTTAATGAATCTTCATAATTAATAACATATCCAGACATATTCAATTCTGGAATACTATGGAATGATACACCTGTTACTTGATAATAATTAAATTTTAAAATGGTAGATTTAGCCTCATTAGTTAAAAGATCCAAACACAAGGTATAATATCCATCTGCATTAACATCAAAAGTATTTTTAGACAAATAAACAAATTTCATTTAAGCTTTAAATATCTTCTCCTTTGAACGCCTTCTAACAATCTTTCGAGGAAAAGTCCGAACAAACTTCCTTCTTCGATTATGATGACGAAAGTAACCACGACGATACATCTTGAACAGTAATTAATACACGTCAATCCGAAGCAATTGCAATGAAGAGAATGAAGTTTAAACAATTTGTGGGTATTTATAGATTCTGTTTACGTCATGTTATGACAAGAATCCTATCCCCTTAGAATCCACCAGATGGAACCCTTGTCACTATGCCAAAATTGTTTAGGACTATCTAAATGGACGTTTTCCAAATCGCTGGATCGGACGCGGAAGCAACCAAAGACCTTGGCCAGCGAGATCATC
Organism: Bathynomus jamesi; assembly: GCA_023014485.1. NCBI lineage: Eukaryota > Metazoa > Arthropoda > Malacostraca > Isopoda > Cirolanidae > Bathynomus > Bathynomus jamesi. The sequence goes on along the minus strand of JAJOZX010000370.1, from coordinate 171,771 downwards.
AGATTTAACCCCTTTAGATTTCTTTGCATGGGGCTTTATCAAATCGCACGTCTATCAGACGAAGATTACGAGTCTTGAAAACTTACGTACACGTATACGAACTGCTGCAGATAACATAACCCCGCAAATGCTCCAGAATGTGTTTAGAAATGCTGCGGAACGATTTGAGCTGTGCAGGGATACTGATGGGCGTCACGTCGAATCCTACTCTTAATTATTTAATAAATGTTACCACTTCATCATTTTATGATTGAATTCCATATAATTTCCAAGTGCTTCACAAAAATAGATCCTGACTTTATGTACACCCTGTATATAAACCCTAAATAGATGAGACGATGGACCACACACACACACACACACACAAACACACACACACACACACACACACACACATATATAAATACTGAAATAAATCAATTGGCCGGAACCTCCGGCCAAAATCTGCCTCCGTTGCATCACTAATTATAACACTAAATTTGACCGTAGAAATTTCCAAAAGGGCCAATAAGGAGTTATAGTTCCTAGGTAGACTTAGAATATTTAGATTTAGTACTGAAAGATTTTTATAACTATCTTTTTGTAATACAAAGGCATTAAACTCATTCATCAATAAGACTATGCAATTGCCTACACCAGATTCCTGTTCTAGATTCTCTAAACTGGATACAGAATTTTTTGTTAATGAATTGAAATGATTAATATCGGCACATGTATTATGAAAATCCTTATCGATGAAAGCCATTTTAACGGCAGTTCTCAAACAACATCACTGAATACAGAATTACTAGAAGAGGAAGTTACCTCCTAGTTGAGCTGAAAATGGGAAAGTCGACTGAGGAGATTGTGTGCGGAGTTATTCGTAGGCCTCCTGTGTGTCGACTTTCGGCTGGCTTTTTCGTAGTTCTCATAGCTTCGAATGTTCTTTCACTAACAAGGTGAAGTCCTTTGACCGAAGTATTCTGCGTTGGAGGAGTCTCTCTTTCTTTAATAATTAACTTCGCTCCAAGAAAGAAGGAAAATTTCCCGAGTTTTCTCGCTTCTATGAGTTTAGGGAGCTTTTTACAAATTTTATGCGTTTCTTCACATATGGTACGTCGTCATTGACGAAGATTTTTTATCCTCTCAGCTTTCTTCTGTTTTTCAACATTAAATCTCTGAGTTTCATCCTCACATGTTACTTTTGTAGCTGCCGTAGAAGTCTTAGATTCAGCCGTGTCTTTAACTCTAGAATTTGCCTTTTATGGTGGAATTTAGTTTTTCCATCTATAGGCACTTTTGATCTTGATATTCCCCAAATCCAGTCTATTTTTTATTATGTACTCCACCTTTTTCTTAGTTTCACCTTTCGTTTTTCTATTCATTTCAGCTACCCCCATTATGATTAAGTTATAATTAAGCTGTTTAATTTGTTTCAAATTGAATTGTGCTCGGTTTTTATCATCTCCATACCATACGATGTTTTTAGTAAGCGAGTTTAGGCTAAAGTTAAGATCATTTATCTCATCTTGTGCATACTGAATGCTCTTTGCGAGCTCTATATTTCTATATTTCAGTTTTGCTTACAACTTCTCTACCCAGAATAACCTAGAGCAGATTGTACAGTACCCTACTCGTATCCCCGATCGCCTTGGAGATTGGCCCAATATTCTAGATTTATTTCTCACCTCTCATGTTTCTTCTTACTCTGTTCTCCGTTGGGTTCCTCCGACTACAATCTTATCTTTCCTGTTCTATCCTCCAATTCGGCCTTTGGATCCTCCCAAAAGGAGGCACCTTTGGCACTTTGACGCTGCTAATTGGGAGGCTCTTAGGCAGCACTTCTCTGATTTCCCATGGAATGATTATTGCTTTCGAGGCGGGGCCCCTCCGGGTGTGCTGAGTGCATCACGGAGGCGCTTCTCTCGGGCATGGAAGCGTACATTCCATATTCTATTCCTACAACTAATTCAAAAAACTGTGGTTTAATTTTACTTGTTCTATTGCTATCCGCAACAGAGAAGAGCCTTTCAGAAGGTACCGTCACCATCCAACTCCTGACTCTCTCTTAGCTTATATTTCTGCATGATAGCATGTTCTTCGCCCCGCCAAAATTGACTTCCTCAGACAAAAACGTGAAAATCTATTCAATTCTAATTCTTCTCGCTCTTTCTGGCATCTAGCAAAGAACCTCTCCAACAACTTTATTTTTTTCCCTCCTTCTTTCCATTCGGATGGCTCATTTCACGTCTCTTCTCCTGATAAAGCTAAACATTCGCTTATATTTTCGACTCCAACTCAACCCTCGGCAATTCCAGTGCTGTTCCTCCATTTCCTCCTCCATCCGACTTAATTATGTCTGAAATTAGAATCGCTTCCAAAGATGTTTTTCTACCTTATCTGGGCTCAATTCCAGGAAGACCTACGGTCCTGATGATGTCCCTCCTGTCGTTCTCAAGAACTGTGCTTCTATGCTGACACCGTGTCTAGGAAAACTCTTTCGTCTTTGTCTTTCATCTGGTAATTTTCCATCCTGCATGAAGTTCGCTTTCATTCAGCCTGTCCCAAAGAAGGGTGACCGCTCTCAACCCTCCAATTGTCGTCCAATTGCTTTGATTTCTTGCCTTTCTAAAGTTTTGAAATCTATCTTCAATAGGAAGATCTTTAAACACCTTTATTCTCACAATCTTCATTTAGATTGTCAGTATGGGTTCCACAAGGAACGCTCTACTGGCGATCTTCTTGCATATCTTTCTAACTCTTGTCATCCTCCTTTCGGAATTTCGGTGAAACCTTTCCTATTCCACTAGACATATCAAAAGCGTTTGATAAAGTCTGGCACAAATCGTTAGTTTCCAAACTGCCGTCCTTCGGTTTCTATCCTTCTGTTTGTGCCTTCATCTCTGATTCCCTTTCTGGACAATCTATAGCTAAGGTTGTAGATGGCCACTGTTCTTCTAAAATTATAACGGCCATTGCTCTTCTGAACTCTATTACTGCATGTTGCCTCCTTTAAGGAGAGCACGCAATACCAAACTTTCAACACATTCTCATTCCTTTTCTGTCTAACTCTCTAACGCAAGAATTATTCGGCATTTTCAATCTTTCATCTACTCAACCGGTCAACACTGGAACAATCTTCCTTAATCCATCTTTCTCCCTATGTATGACCTACAAACTTTCAAACGCAGTGTCGAGGCATCTCGAAAACCTTGGACCTTGATTTTGGCTCTCTTCTTCCTCTATGGTGGGGCTTTTTCATGGGCATTCACCCTCGACCCATACTTTCTGCATAAAAAAAATATGTGCTCGCATTCAGGCAGGCCAACACGTATTGCAACCCGCACACCGCTGTCATAAATTGTGGATCAAATAAATTACCATTTAAATTTTTAATTAACTGACTATTAAAGAATTTGTTAGAATTTGTTAGCATTTGTTAGAAAAGAAATACAGCATTATATAAAGAAATTGCTAAACTCTTTTATAAAATGTCTAATCAATGTCACTGCCACTGCTTTAATTTTCTTTTTTCTTGTTTTAAACGTTCTGGAATGGCATCATTTGTATAATTTCATTAAAAAAAAATTTGAGCTACAAGTAAACCATATGTGATTATCATCATACAATCTGTTTGCATATAATTTGGAAGTGAAAAATAAGGTTAATATATATATATATATATATATATATATTATAGAGAGAGAGAGAGAGAGAGAGAGAGAGAGAGAGAGAGAGAGAGAGAGAGAGAGAAAGGTATTAGAAATAAAGCAAAAATAATGTATTTTGAAATATTACTTGCGTAAAGGTATTTAATTTAAGCAATAATGAAGGGAGAATGTGACGTATTCTACCTCTGGCCAGTTAACTTTATGCAATTAAAATGAATATAATTCGTGAAGGCTGAAATTCAAACAAGACTTTGTTCAATAAACTTCGATTCTAAACTTCGCTTTACATCTTTTGTCTCGTGTGTAATTTTGGAAGATTTAATTTTTAGCTTTAGTTTCCAGGTTCATATTTTTATTTCATCATACAGGGTGTCAAAACAATTCTCTCCCCAGTAAGAATTACATTAATTAATTCATTACATTAACGTGCTTTGAATTGGATGAGGAGCATTTCAAATATTTCTGATGTGGTTCCATAAATAGATATATTTCCCATTGGATATATATACAGGGTGTCTATAAATTATCTTTAAAAATTTAATTGAAATTTAACTGAAATTGCAAAAGATAATTTACGGACACGACATATGGACTTCTTTTTGATGGTGCATTCTAGAGTAAGTTTTTCTTTGTTTTGGGTAACAAAGCTTCTTGTCAGATGATATAATAACTTCTTTAAATGATACATAACTTCTTTAGATAGAACAAATGGTCTTCAAAACCTCTTCATACGCCATGCGTGGTGGTACTTCCAGGCCATGTCAGAAATAAAAGAGACAGAGTCCCGAACTTACATACCTCTAACAAACCTCCTCCATTCCAACCTACTTGCAGCCACTTCTTATGCATCACCCACATCAAGTCCACGCTTACTCACGCAATCATTTATCATGTCCATCCATCTTCTTCGCCGCCTTCCTCTCCTCCTTCTAACTCCGCAAACACATCTTACACACTCTTTTCACAATTCTGTCATCTTCCATTCTTTCACCATGCCCAAACCACCTTAACACACTTTCCTCAATTTTCACTTCCACTGACTTCTGAACACCACATCTGTCTAGAGCAGTGGTATTTAACCTGGGTATCTCCGTGGAGTACTTTAGCCTTTTTCGGTGGGTAACTAGTTGGCGCCATTGTCTAAGTAAAAACCTGAGTTATGGTTCCACTAAACTTTTGTATTCTTTCCTAATTTTCCTTTTCTCATATTTGCCATTTAAAAAGAGGACGGGGGGTTAATTACGGTTTTGTTGGCTAGCTCAAGGGGTAACAGTGCGATAAAGTTAAATACCACTGGTCTAGAGCCTCACGATTTCTCACTCTATCAATCCGGCGCACGCCACACATACCTATCAGGTTATCCATCTCAAATGCTCTTACTCTTGATTTCTCCCTTTCATGCCATTTCAAAGTTTCACACCGATACAAAAATGTCAGTACTAACACATTTCATGTAAACATCTCGCAACATCTCTACCCAGTCTTTGTTCCCTCATAACCGTTCTCAGTGCACCTGCCACCTTTCTTCATTGATTCACTTTTCTATGAACTTCATCAGCACTCGTACCTCTTTTGTTCAATACACATCTCAAATGCTAAAAGACTCTACCACCTCTAGTGTATCACCATTCACCATCAAATGACAGTCCGAATTTTACTCTCTCTCTCTCTCTCTCTCTCTCTCTCTCTCTCTCTCTCCTCTCTCTCTCTCTCTCTCCACATTCATTAACTTGCTCTTACCCACATTCACTTTCAACAATCCTCTCTCGCACACCGCCACAAAATTCTTAATAACCTCTTGCATATCACTCTCACTCTGAGAAAATAGCACAGGTTCATCCACATACAGTAGATTCGACTGGCCCCACCTATTCCCATCACACACTATTTTCATACCTCTTTCTCATGATTCCCCTCTCTCATGATTTCACCCATAAACAGCTTGAATAGCTAAGGAGACATCACACATCCTTGACGTACATCATCGCTTATATCAAGCCATTCAATCAGTTCTTTATTTACTCTCTCTCTCTCTCTCACACACACACACACACACACACGCACGCTACTTCCATCATAGAAACTCTTTACAGCATTCATGAGTCTACCACTAACCAAATATATACCGAAGACCTACGACAATGCTTCTCTATTTACTTTATCATACACTTTATCATAATCCATATAAGCCAAGTATACCTTGCAATCCCTTACACATGCTTTCTCGATCACTCGTCTCACTGCGAAAACTTGATCCACACAGCCTCTTCCACCTCAGAACCCTCCTTGCTCATCGCTTACCAAGTATTTTGTAATATCAGAAACTCGTTCTGTCACTAACCCATCACGCACTTTCCCCACCACACTCAATAGATCTTACATTCTGTAGTTCTTACACTCATTCTTTTCACCTTTCATTTTGTACAATGGAATAATTATTGTTTTCTTCCAGTCTTCAGGTACTCGCTCATTTATCCATGCACTCTGACATATGTACCACAACCACTCTAACCTTTTCAAACCCGCATATTTATTCATTTCCCCATATATTTCATTCACACCTGCCGCTTTTCCCTTTTACAGCTTGCGAACTGCCACTTTCACTTCACTCATCGTTATTATTCTGCGGCATTCTGTCACATGTCTTCTTCACACCACCAAATCCCATCATATTTATATTTACAATCCTCTCATCTCTTCCACCCATCAAACCCTCGAAATATTTCTTCCATCTATTCCATTTACCCGCATCCGGTATGAGCATTCTTCCATTTACTTACTCTCAAAATTTCTGGTATACACGATATATAATATATATATATATATATATAATATATATATATATATATATATATATATATATATATATATATATATATGAGCATAATAATCGCTCTTCTTTACTTTTCTAATAATACTCTTGTGTAAAAATATGTAGCTTTTTCAAGGAAATCACTTTATGACTTCAAAAATGCCAACACAGTTTAACAACTAATGCATATATATATATATATATATATATATATATATATATCACATCCATTGCATTTATTTTGAAATTTTTATTAGTATGCAAGAATTAAAGTTTGAGTAATCTTATGGTGTGTGTGTGTGTGTGGTGTGTGTGTGTGTGTGTGTGTGTGTGTGTGTGTGTGTGTGTAAATAATATTAGTCTAATGCGATGCAATAAAATGTTAATACAATACGAACTCTAATGCAGGGCAAGAGAATCGATCTCATGAATATTCTTGAAGAAAAAGTCGCTGAAACATAATAATAGAATAATCTTCAGGTTTAATAATCTACTCCTTCTAGTGGTTGGCATATTACACTAGGCAACAAAGATTTTGTTACAGAAGACCAAATAGGTGCTCCTAGCTAATTTCGGTATGCTGATTTCAAATCTATAATTAGATTTTTTCTATCACGTCTAGATTTTGTGTAAAATGCAAATCACTTTTAGTAAAATTTTCTACCACGTCCAGATTTTGGTTTTAATCGGCTTAATGCCAGTAATATGAAACTTGCTTTTCAAGGTTAAAGCAATTTTTTTGCCAACTATATACAAATTCGAACAATTTTGATAAATAAAATTTATCCCGAGTTGGCAACACTGAGTCAAGAGCATAGTAACGGGCAACGGCCCAACGGTCAGTCGCTACGTGACAGTCAAGCAGAACGGTTGTTGAAGCTCTCTGCTGATGAGCAAGTGACAGGTTGTGGTGACTTGTGTGTTTTTATAGCATTTGTTTTGTACTACGGTGTGTATTTCTTTTTATTTTGCACATCGTAATAATTACTTTCTACGTTTTTTCAGATATTGTATGGTAATTCAAAATGGCATCAAATAGACGTGCTTGTGTAAATCACCCAGACAACTTCTGCTTTGTCTGTGGACAATATACACCTAAGCCACAACGTAGAAACATAACAACAAAGATTAAACTTGCCTACAAGTGTTATTTTGACTGTAAGTAAGGAGACCAACAGAGGGACTGGGCACCACATATTTGCTGTGCACAGTGCAATGCAATGTTAATAGCTTGGATGAATGGTAAAAGAAAAGCTATGCCGTTCTCAGTCCCCATGGTTTGGCGTGAGCCGAAAAATCACTTCAATGATTGTTATTTTTGTTTGACAAAGATTGCTGGTTTCACAAAGAAAAACAAATCAAAGATCACGTACCCAAACTGCGAATCAGCAATGAAACCAGTACCACATGATGAAACAAATCCACCACCAGTTCCACCAGCAATGATAACAGACAGCAGTTCATCTGAAGATTCTGCTAGTGATATAGAAACAGGGAAAGATGGCATATATGTTCCAGATGCAAATATTTCCCCACATTTGTTAAGTCAAGCGGAGTTAAATGACTTAGTGCGCGATTTGGAATTACCAAAAGAAAAGGCAGAGTTGCTTGGTTCAAGAATTCAAGAATTTAATCTTCTCCAACCAAACACCAAAGTTTCCCATTTCCGCCATCGCCATTTGCAGTTTTCATCATTTTACTTACAGGAAGAAAACGTTTGTTTCTGCCACGATATCAGTGGTCTGATGCAAGGGATTGGCTGTCGCTATGATCCAAAAGAATGGAGACTGTTCATTGACTCTAGTAAAGCTAGCCTTAAAGCTGTATTACTGCACAACGGCAATGAAAAACCTTCAATACTTGTAGCACATGCCACTGGCCTTAATGAGACTTATGAATCGATGAAACTGCTGCTAAGACTCATCAAATATAAGGACCACACATGGAATATTTGTGGCGACCTTAAAGTTGTATCATTACTTCTTGGGTTACAGTTGGGCTACACAAAGCATATGTGCTTTTTGTGTCTATGGAACAGCAGAGATGACAAGAACCACTACAAAAAACATGATTGGCCATCTAGAACTGAACATCATGTTGGTAAATACAATGTGAAACACCCAGCACTTATTGACCCTCAGAAAGTACATCTTCCACCACTTCACATTAAACTTGGCCTTATGAAAAATTTCGTGAAGGGTATGGATCATCAAGGTAGTGGTTTCCAATATTTAAAGGATAAATTCAAAGGAATATTGACAGATGCTAAGCTAGAAGCTGGAGTTTTCACTGGACCACAGATCCGCAGTGTCATCCACGACTCATCGTTTCCATCTAACCTAAATGAGAATGAACTAGGAGCATGGACATCTTTCGTTGAAGTTGTCAAAAATTTTCTTGGAAACCACAAAGCTGAAAACCACAGTAAACTCGTACAAAACATGCTTAAATCTTATGAAATAATGGGATGCAGAATGTCTTTGAAAATTCATTTTTTACATTCTCATCTTGACTTCTTCCCGGCCAACCTTGGGGCTGTAAGTGACGAGCATGGTGAGCGCTTCCACCAACAGATCTCAGTTATGGAAAACAGATACCAAGGTAATTTCAACCCAAATATGATGGGAGATTATTGTTGGTTCCTGCAGAAGGAGAGCTCGTCATCCTACAAGCGACAAAGGAAGAGGACACACCAAAGTTTCACTTAAGAACAGGAATTTGCCTTTCAGTAGTAACAACAAAATACTAACGCGCTTTGGGTGGATGGTTGGGCGCAGGGGTGGTAACTCCGCCAGCGGAATTCCGCTGTCTGTTTTAAGCCAGAATAAAGGAGGAAAGACATCCCTGTTCACTAATTATTTAAGTATGCTTAACATAAAACGTGGCACGGAAAAGTAGCTTAGACGGCTTTCGTAATAGAAGCGGGTGAGAAAAAAAATGAAAAATAGGGGTTTTCGGTTACACAAAATCTGGACGTGATAGAGAAATTTTGATATCAGATCTGAAATCAGCATCACCGCTTTAGTAGGAATCAGTAGTTCACGTGTCTGTAACAAAAAAAAAGTTGAAATTTGTTGCCTAGTGTTATCAATGGTTGGCATATTATTTACCTTATATTTGTCTAGTAAAGTATGTAAAATAAATTTTCCCCTCTTGTTCAATTGTCTTTATATCACTAACACTTGGTTTAAATAACATATATATCATATATACGAGTATACATATATATAATATATATATATACAGTATATATGCTACAGTCAATCTGTGAAACTAGTCATTTCACGTAATGCCTAAAAATTTCAGGCATTTCGCGTAATTCAGTTAAGCGATTAACGACTTCATGAAGGTTAGGTTAGGTTAGGTTAGGGTGGTTAGGTTAAGTTAGGGTGGTTAGGTTAGGTTCGTAATACGTATTACCTATGCTTAAAGGTTAATCGAATTACGCGAAATGCCTGAAATTTTTGGGCATTACGTGAAATGACTGGTTTCACAGATTGACTGTAACATATATGAAAATGAAAATGAAAATAAAATGAAAAGGTTTATTGGCAGACTATAGTCCATATGACAAATATTATTAATACAATGACAGTTCATACACTAAGGATAAAAATATATACAATTGATTAGAAATAATACTGCACTGTCGAAGTTAAGTGGAGCTACAGACAGACATTTTCGTACCAAAAAGTCCATAGCTTAGAGGATAAATGGCAGGACTCATGGATAGCTTGGATGATCGGGTTGGTTGATTTTTTAATTCTTTGCATTAGACTGTGTTGAGCACGTCTTGTTACCTCCGGGAAGCTCGGAACATTGCGGGTTGCAAACATTTGCGAAGCTGAGCATCTCGGGGGTAATTTATGTAAGAGTCTATATATATATATATATATAAAAGAAGAGGCACCACTTCGCAGAGGACGCCTTCAAGAAGAACGAAAATGTCTTCAAGCTTCGGGTTCGCTCCCGAGTGCTCAAAGAGTCCAACTTAACCTGACCCCCCTACATACACCTGTACGAACTGCCACAGACATATCACCAGACACCACTTCTCCATCCGATGCAATAGCTGCAGGGATTGGACTCACCGCTACTGATCAACACTTACTTCCACAGAACAATACACAGCACAGTGGAGCTACAACAACTGCACCCCCTCCCCACAACAACCTCGTATCCATTCACAGCTCCAGACACGGACACTTAATCTTCTCCAAGTAAATATAAAATGACATCAAGAACAAACATGCAGAACTCAACAGTCTCCTACAGAAACACAACATATACGGAGTCATCATTCAAGAAACCCGGCTCACCACTAACACTAGATTACACTAACTCAGCAGAACACACACAACTCATAAGCAACTACAATACACTAGAAATTCAAACAGTAAGAATCAGAACAATGAACACCACATTCAACATCACAAACCTCTACATCCCACCGCCAACCTCTTGCCCCCACGACATACACCAGAACTACAGACCATAGCCGAACTACCGAGCCACTTCTTTGGAGACTTCAATACCCACCACCCCGCCTGGCTCACCACACACACCCTGGTCTCTAGAGGAGTAACCCTTCTCGACCAACTCAGCTCTTTCAATATTCTAAACTACAGAAATCAACCTACCAGAAAACCTATACAACACAATCAGCAACCCACATCGCCTGACATCAACTTCTGCTCACCCATACTACACACAAGCACAACATGGCAGACACTATATGAACTATTCTCAGACCACCTACCAATCATCATTACATATCAACTGACCAACTCAGTCCATTCCACTTTTAAGAAAACCTACACGAACCTCAAGAGTGCAAACTGGCAAGCATTCACAGATCACATCGAAAACAACCTACAAGACTTCACACTAGACTCGTTTGCCTCAATTGACTAAGCCACATCACACTTCACTAACATACCAAACCAGCAAAAAATATATTCCACAAGGACATAGGAAACAATACAACCCACATTTCTCACCACAAATTGCAGCCCTTATTAAACAACGAAATAGACTTCGACAAATCAGAACACCAACCATTCAAGAAACCCAACAGATCCAAACATTGAACAACACCATCACCAACCTCATCACTACACAAAAAACTAAAAACTGGCAAGAATACATCAGCACTATAGAGTATAGACCACAAAACTCACAGTACCCAGCTCTGGCCCACCATAAAGAAAATCCACACCTCCAACACCAACCCCGCTCCCACATGAAGCACTCCTCTCCAACCAAATTAAAATACCTACACCAAAACAACACTGCAACATCCTCATGAAACACTACTAAAAAATCAGCCACAAACCAACCTCCCCACAAAACAGGAAGGTAGTGAAGAACATCCGCAATACACAAATTAACCAAAACGAGAATTCACCTTTTACTGCCACAGACACCCAGACAGCCATCAAATCACTCAAACAATCACATGCAGAAGGACCAGACCACATCTCCAACATACACCTGAAACACCTCTGCCCAACAGCCAAAGCTGTCCTCACAAAAATCTCCAACTTTTCCTGGCTACACAACAAAATACCCAGCATCGGGAAATAAGCACACATAACTCCCATCCTTAAACCTAATAAACCTCCAAATCAACCTTCTTCCTACAGACCCATCTCCCTACTCTCCACCGTATCCAAAATCCTTGAAAAACTAATCCACAACAGAATCAAACCACACATCCCACTCTCTAATACACAACATGGCTTCAGGCCGAATCATTCCACCAGCACACTCCTCACCAACTTAACACAGCACATACTAGACGGCTTTAACCAACAAAGCCCCCCCTCACGAACCATACTTGCTGCAATAGACATAAACAAGGCCTTTGACACTGTCCCTCGTCACATATTAGCCAAAAAGATACTAGACACACACATGCACAACAACAACAAGAAATAGCTAACAAACTTCATAACAGGAAGACAAACAAAAGTCATACACAAAAGTCACAAATCCAGGACACATGCTCTCTTCAATGGCGTCCCCCAAGGTGCCATCCTCTTTTCCACACTTTTCAACTTGTTTTATGCATGATTTACCACAACCACCCCCCGATCTAAACATCCATGTTTAGTCATATGCAGATGACCTAATCATCACGGCGCAATACCCTAAATACACAACAGCAGCTCGTAACATGCAGTCATACATCAACGAAGTAGAACACTGGCTAACAAAAAACAGGATGTCAGCATCACTCCAAAAATCCACAGTTACACTCTTGACACCGGATAAACACGAAACAAACAAACACCTAACAATCACCCTCGACGGTCAACCCCTTCCCCTCAACAAAACACCTACCATTCTTGGAGTCACATACGACACACACATGACATTCTCTCCCGACATCACCAAAATCAACACAAAAGCAACAAACAAACTCAACGTACTGAGAGCACTCATAGGTACAACCTTCGGCCAACACAAAGAAACCCTAACAACTCTCTATAAACAATTCATTCGCACAACAATGAACTACAATTCAACTGCATGGTTTCCACCAACATCCGACACTAACCTCAAGAAACTCCAAACCACACAAAACAAAGCACTCAGAATCATCACAGGCTGTACCCGCACCACGAACATAGACCATTTCCATACAGAAACAAAAATTCTGCCCATGAACTATCATCTAAACATGATAGGAACACAGTTCTATGCAAAATCAATTTCACCATCAACTATCATCTAAACATGATAGGAACACAGCTCTATGCAAAATCAATTTCACCTTCACACCCATGCCAACACATAACAGAACTAGAACCCCCAGCTAGAAACAAGAGACGCACTCCGGCCTCACACTACTCACAGCAATACAACCAGCTTCCCCAAACACCCACCAATACCACCGCCACCAAACACATACACATTCAACTGACACAACAAGCCTTAACAAACCGCCCTCCCAAACTTAATACTAAACACAATTCCACCCGACATCGTCCCTTCTCAGGCCCTCCTCCCCAGAAACACACGTGTAACACTCTCCTGTCTCCGCTCGGGCCACCACCCATCCCTGCAGCTGTACAAACACCGCATCAACCAAACACCCGACCTCGAATGCTCCAGATGCCACTACCCAACAGAGTCTGTAGAACACCTACTACTCCACTGCCCTTCTTTCACACAGCTCAGACACCAGTACAATATTTCTTCACTAAGAGACCTCTGGACCCGCCAAGCGGACTTTCTGGGTCCCGCCAGGTTCTCATGAAGAGTACCTAGGGGCTGCAGAGTAAGAGTAATGAGTAATAGTAATGAGTAAAGTTCCTATTGTTACTTAGAGATAATTATAATTTATGTAATTATATACAACAATTATATATAAATCATTTTAGTAAGGTACAGTATTAATTAAATTAATTCAGTTCTTCTTCTTCATTTCTTCAGCAGCAACCAGGTAGGCTAGTAAGCCTGTCAGTGGAGCCAGCCTCATTCGCCACTCCGCCCTGTCCAGCAGCACTCCCGTTTCTTCGAGCTCTTGCATGCTGGGCAAGTTGTATCTTCGCAAACTCTCCTCCACTTCGTCCCTCCATCTCCTTCTCGGTCTCACTCGCGGTCTTCTGCCATTCCCTGGTCTCCACTCCCAGCACCTCCTCGCAGTTCTCCCCTCCTCCATTCTCTCCATTTTTCTCAAAATCGGCGTTACTCTCACATTGGCTCTTATTTCTTCGTTCCTTATCCTATCTCTTCGCGTCTTTCTCAGAATAGTCCTCAGCGGTCTCATTTCTGCCGCCTGAATTCTGCTCCGATCTGCCATGCGTATTTTTCAGTGTTCCGATCCATAAATCAGTATTGGTGTTAAAACTGTTTCGAAGATTATTTTCTTAGTCCCAAGGGGTATATGTTCATCTCTCAGTAGCGGGTATAACATTCCGACATTTTTGCTAAACTTTGCACTTCTTTCAGTTATTTCTTGTATCATATATTACCGCTTTCTTTAGTAAACATACTCCCTAGATATTTAAATTTTTCAACATTTCTTATTTCCTTATCTCCTATTTGAACTCTGAATTTTTCTTCTTCTCTTCGACATACACTTAATATTTGTCTTTTCTACATTCCCCTCTCCTTCAAACATTCATTCCAATCAATTAAAGCTTGTTCTATATCTTGTCTGTCTGTCGTCCAGAATGCTATGTCATCTGCATATGCCATTATTCCATTATTATTATTCATTTCATGACGTCGTTTGAAACTTGCAATTACTGTGTCCATGTAAGCTATAAAGAGGAGTGGTGATATAACACTGCCCTGCTTCACCCCTGTTCTTACTTCAAACCACTTATCATTTTTGTGTCCAGTCCTTACTTTGTATTCGCTAACTTGATACAAACTTTTCAAAGCCCTAAGAAGTGTCCTCCTTACCGCATAAATCTCCTCCAAACATCTCCACGTTCTTCCTCTGGGCACTGTATCGAATGCTTTTTTAAGATCTATGAATATTACATATGATAGATGTTAGTATTAAATTCCCATGCCTTTTCTATAACAGAACTGAGGCCAAAAATAAGATCTACCGTACTTCTATCTTTCCGATAACCATGCTGTTCCTCTCCCAACCTTGCTTCAATTATTTGCCTTGCTCTTTTTTCTATTATTCTTTCATAGAGTTTTGTTATATGATTAATAGGCGATATTCCCCAATGATTCTCACATCTACCTGAGTCACTCTTTCCTTTATATATTGGAACGATGATTGTTTTTCCCCAATCACAGGGTACTTGACCTTCTCTCCAATATTTATTCAACAGGTTTCGAATTTTTTCTTTCATGGCTTCGCCTCCCTCCTTTATAAGTTCAATCGGAAACTCGTCCACTCCCGTTGACTTTCCATTCTTCATTTTATTAAGAGCCTCTTCCATTTCTTCTCTGGTAATAATTACATGGTCTGCTGATTCTGGTATATTCCATCTGCTTCCTCCACTGCTTTTTCTGGATTAATATATATTAATCTTAATACATTGTATTAAGTGCATATATGTCATTAATTATTAATTAATTAAATAATTAAATTCCTGAAGAAACACTCTATAAGTTAATTGTTTTTTATTATAAAACTTTATAGAGATTTAATAACAATAAAAATATGTGAAATTAGTTCATTGTACCACTAGAGAATTATCTTGGTTGAACCTTTCTTTCCAAGGGTTCTTCTCTAAGATTGAATAAAATCGTCTGGCATGAGCCAAAATAAAATCGGTTATAGTGGAAATCGGTTGTAGAAAAGGGTTAAAATGGTGGTGTATATCTCTACACGTCTGATCGAACTCTTTTGAGCAAACAAAATCAACGATGGAATACCGCTCCGAATGAAATGAGGCTCTTATGTACTTAACTTAACCTAACGCAGCCTAACCTAATTAACGCAAGCTAACTTTACTTAATTAACCCAACTTAATCTTTTACCCAACCTGGACTGACATTGCTCAACTGCCGATTTTAAAAAGGGAGATCAGTTAACAAAAATGAGAATATCACATTTATAAAATACTAGAGTTATGGATTTATAGAAATTTAGAATTATAGTACAGTGTGCATGAAGAGTTTCTACCCAAAGTACAGGCAGCTCTCGCTTTGCATTGTTTCGCTATAGCGCTTTTTTATATTGATATCTTAACTCGCTCAGCACTATTCGCTATAACGCTCGCGGCGTCGTACGCTTGCCAGTGTTATCGTAGGCGATTGTCGCAGCGCATCGGTGCTGCGCAGCCATGCTGTGCAATTTAGCCAGTGCTTTCACTTTTTTAGGGTAATTCATTATCTGCTTGGTTTTAAATAAATGCATTTGATTCTGCAAAATGTTCACTAGTACTTTTTAATTTTTACTTCTATCCACCGGCAGCATACATTTTAATAATTCTCGCTATTCAAAGAAGGTAAGGGAAAATTATTTCTTTTATATCGTTACTAATTAGGTTTAAGGTAATTTAGGGTAATTGAGCTTACCATCTGGGGTTCTTTTCAGTTTTATAAACTGTACAAATTTTAAATAAACATACATTTTCCTAGTGTAGGTTTATCCACTAATTTCAAAAATAACATTCTTTTTTCGGAGAAACGAAAAAATTATAATAATTAGCGTTCGACGTACTAATCAAAGCATAGCGTACACTATTTTTACGCACCTAGGCAATCTATTAGTTGGTTGTTAAGTGGTGATATTTTCGTTAAAGCTAACGAAAATATTACGACTTAACCTAACCAATCGTCAAGGGCGTACAAATGACCTAACCTGGCATTCAATGAACCTAATCGGGTATTCAATAATTTTACCTTAGGTTTCGATATATATATATATATATATATATATATACGTAATGACGTAATGATCTTCATGACGTCATTTAAATTTTTAAAATTAATTATTTAATTTATTAACACCCAGGTTATAATAATATAATGTTTCAGACCAACAAAGATCCTAGGATCCACTCATGGCTGGTCTACCTAACTGTGGTTGTAGTTGTGTATTGCGCATGTCCTCTATGGTGCGGAGGGGACCTACAATTTTACGTGGGTTCCGAACAACAAAAACCTTAATTTTACTACCTTAAACTATACCCAATCTATCAACATCGTGTGCGAAAATTTGTACGTCAACATTTGTGCGACGGAAATTTATACGCCAGCATTTGTACGCCAGAACATTTATACGACTGGAAATTTATACGACGGTAATTTAAGTATTCGATCTACCGGACTTTTTTGACTTAAGTATGCACTCTACCCATGATAATAACCGTGACTTAATTTTTTTATATAAACATAAGCACGGGTGCAAAAAAAAAATAAAATTAAAAGTAAACATTATTTAAATAGGTTTAAATTTGAAGAATTTTAAATTTTATCATGTATCACAGCGCATTAAAGGATTAACAGGTAGGTAAATGGTTATTGAATAGGTACAGGTGGGTAGGTTAGGTTAGGTCAGGAGATTAATGAGAAAAAACTCGCAAGATTTGTTCACCGATTTTTTAAATGACATTCGTTAGGTTATGTTAGGTTAGGTTAGGTCTGGAGATTAATGAGAAAAAAAACTCGCAAGGTTTGTTCTCCGATTTTTTAAATGACATTCGTTAGGTTAGGTTAGGTTAGGTCTGGATTTGTTCTCCGATTTTTTAAATGACATTCATTTTGTATATCGCTAGATACATTTTCTCTAAAATTGATAAGCTGAAATCTAGTTTCAATTATGCATTTAATTATTGTAATATGTAATTTCATAATTTGTGATAATTTGCATTTTAACTTATCTAGTTTCAAATTCAATTTTATTAACTGATCATGAATTTCTTGCGTATAACGTATAAATTACCGTCGTCCAAATGCTTGGCGTATAAATTTCCAGTCGTATAAATGTTCTGGCGTACAAATGCTGGAGTATAAATTTCCGTCGTACAAATGTTGACGTACAAATTTCCGGGTTTCATTTCGAAAAGCTATCTCTATTTACGTTATCGAATCCATTCATAATTTTAAAAAACCTGGATTAGATCACCCCTTAGCCTCCTAGTCTCGAGTGTAATCGATTTTAACTCCTTAAGCCTATCTTCGTACGACTTCGACCTAAGCGACGGAATCACCTTAGTTGCTCGTCTTTGAACTCTTTCGATTTTATGTATATCTTTGCTCATATGTGGATTCCAAAATTGGATCGCGTACTCCAAATGGGGTCTAACTAATGATTTATAAAGGGGAACAACATCATCGCGCGATTTGTACTCAAAATTCCTTGCTATAAAATATAGCACCTTGTTCGCCTTATTGACTGCTGTTCTACTTTGTTTCGCCACTTTTAAATCACCAGTGACGATAACTCCTAAATCTTTTTTCTGTTCTGCGATTGCCAAATCCTTCCCTGACATACTATACGCAAAATTACCGTTACGCGAACTTATATGTAAAATTTTGCACTTATCGACGTTAAATCTCATTTGCCATGTGACTGACCAATCAACGATTTTGTTCAGATCTTCCTGGATTTTACCTCTATCTTCGTCATTAATTGCTCTACCACCCAACTTCCTGTCATCCGCAAACTTTGAAACTGTACTGACTAGGCCGACATCTAAATCGTTAATATACAGTATATAAGAAAAACCAAGGGGCCAAAAACAGAACCTCGAGGAACGCCGCTCGCTACATTAGCCCAAGACGACTCCGCTCCATCAACGACCACCCTCCGTTTCCTACCTCGCAACCACTCTTCTATCCAATTTATTACTACATCCCTGATTCCATGAGCCTTAGTTTTTTAATGAGTCTTTTGTGCGGTACGGTGTCAAATGCTTTTTGAAAATCTAAATACACTACATCTACCGTCCGATGACTATCGTAAACTTCATCTACGCTTTGCAAAAATTCTAAAAGATAAGTTAAACAAGATTTGTTTCGTCTAAAACCGTGCTGCGTATGTCTAATGAAGTTATGCAATTCTAAGTGTTCGACTATACGATCCCTAATTATTGATTCCAGTAGCTTACCTACAATTTCCTAGGCCTTATTGGCCTATAATTTCCCGCCGCCCCTTTATCACCTTTCTTAAAAATAGGTGTTAAATTTGCTAACTTAAAATTATCTGGTACGCACCCCTCAGAAATAGACTCATCAAAAATCTTTGTTAGCGGCACAACAATGCTTTCTTTTAATTCTTTTAGTTGTATCTGATATATGGAATCCGGCCCCGGTGATTTACGCATTTTCATTTTATCAATATAGCGCATTACCTCTCCTTCACTAACCACAGTATTATCTAAAGTATTACCATTGTTAAAAGGTATTATTTCTATGACCGTAGGGATATTCGTTACATCTTCTACTGTAAAAAATGGCGTAAAAAATTCGTTTAGCAGGTTAGCCATTTACTTGTTTTCAGAAACTAGCTCTCCGTCAAAAATTTTCAACTGCCCCAAGACACTCTTTATTGGATTCCTATTATTGACGTATTGAAAGAATCGCTTGGGGTTTTCTTTGCCGTCACGAGCAATGGAGATTTCACAATCACGCTTAGACTTTTTAATTACGCTTTTCGATTCACGCCTTAAAGATATGTAGTTGTTTCGTAACCACACATTGTCTTTATCGCACTTATGTAGCCTATAAACCCTATCTCCACTCCTTATAATATCCCCTACTCTAGAAGTAAACCACAAGGGCTTGTTATTTACTTAATAGTCCTAAATACTGTTTCATACGATTCCCACATTAGTTTTGCGTTGGAGATCCCCATTACGTCTTCCCAATTGACGTGTGACAATTCATTTCTAAATTTACAAAAGTCTGCGTGCTGGAAGCTCGGAATTTTAGTCGAGTTAGCTGGTTTCAAGTGACTTACTGAGAGGACAAACTCTACCATATTGTGATCGATATTGCTTAACGATTCTATTACTTGAGGATCAGTGATTAGCCTATCGTCCGTAGTTATTACTAAATCTTAAATACTGTCCAACCTCGTAGGTTCCCCAACCTTTTGAATAAGAAAGCTATCCTCGAGAAAATTAACTAAACGATTACCTTCAGCGTCTCCCTGCATTGTATCGTAATCCACGTTGGTGCAATTAAAGTCACCCATAACTGCTCACTACCTATTATTCTCTTAAGTTCACGATATAACGCTTCGTCCGTATTAGCTGTTTGATTAGGGGGCCTATATATAACGGCACCAACAAGTTTGAAATCGTTCAATTTAAGTTCTGCTATAGTCGAATCTATCGGTTTTGGAATTCTGTGCTTTATTTCTACAGGGTGGGCCGTAAGTTTCCATACATAGGAAAAATAAACATTTTTTTATGGACAACCATTTTTATTTATATAATATGCTCTACATGGTTGCCATTGTTTTGAAAACACATTTCAATACGTGTTCCCCACTGTTCATGAACACGCATTAGCACAGTTGACGTTATGCTTGTAATGGCGTTGGTGATACGTTCCTTTAGATGATTTATGTCTCGTATCTTTTCCTGATACACCATGGCCTTCAAGTGCCCCCAAAGATAGAAATCAAGGGGGGTGAGATCTGGGGATCTGGGAGGCCACTCCACAGGACCACGCCGACCAATCGAAGCATCCGGAACTGCTGATCCAAATACCGACGCACGTGAAGACCATAATGAGGTGGAGCTCCATCTTGCTGGAAGTAAACTGGGAAGTTACCTTCCTCGTTTAGCAGGGATGGGAAAATCTCTTCTTGCAACATGTTAAGATACCTTTCGGCATTAAGATTTCCACTGACAAAAATTGGTCCAATAATTCTGTCACCCCATATCCCGCCCACACCATCACTTTACCGGCACCTTGCATCTTCGTCGGACTCAGCCAGTTAGGGTTAGCATTACTCCAATAACGTATGTTTTGCCGATTAACCTCTCCATTGACGTAAAAATTTGCTTCATCAGTAAACAAGATCTTAGTTGAAAAGTTTGCATCCTCGTTCACTTTGTTAATGCCCATTCACACAGAATTCCATCCGTCTATCCGGTCGTCTTCACTCAAATGCTGTGCCATATGCAATTTGTATGGATGCCATTTGTTTGCTTTCAAAATGCGCCTGATACTCGATCTGCTGACACCACTTTCTGCAGACAACCGTCGTGTACTTTTTCTGGGACTCCGTGTAAGCGCTGTAAGTATCGTAGCTGTTTTGTCTTCATCGGTGGCTGTACGTCTTGGACCACTTCGCGGTTGATCTGCAACATTTCCAGTTTTCTGAAACTTGTTAATAAGTTTTGCCACAGTGTCGTGTGTGATGTTCGTTCCATGTTGTCTGTTAAAGTTCATTGCAACCATGCGACTGCTTCCCGACCCAGCCTCAGTATGATTTCAATTCGTTGCTCTTTCGTCAAACGCATATTCTTAGGGTATCTGAAACATAAAAACAAACGTTTAATTTTTCCTATGTATGGAAACTTACGGCCCACCCTGTATAACGTTTGCAATATTATCTTTGATATACAACATAACATCGCCTCCTCGCCAACCTATTCTGTTTTTAAAAAAAAGTCTATAACCTCTAATTTGATACTCCCTTACAAAGTCACGTGTTTCAGTGCTAAGCAACGATTCATTTATCGCAATTAAATCATAGTCTTTACAAGCAATTAAAGAAAAAAATTCGTTTATTTTATTTCGTAGGCTACGAGCATTTAAGGATAGAGCCTTCAAATTGTTTGTAACTGCGATACCTTCGCGCGCGCAAGGAAATTTTAAGGAAATTACGTCGGGACCGATCGAGATACAGCAGCCTGAAAAGAAGAAACAGTATTATGAAATAGTCTTCCTAAACGCCCAGCTCCAACGTCATTAAGGTGAAGTCCATCTCCGAGGAACAAGTCCCTCCTGTCGTAGAAACTGCTCCAAAAATTTGCAAAATGCATTCCTTCCTGTTGGCAAAGAGACTTTAGGTTATTGTTGATATAGGTCGCCTTGCTGTAGAACTTGTTACGTTGGATAAATCGAGGAAGTATACATGTTAAAACACTCTTGTTAGTTTTTCCTTTAGTCGCTCTAGTAACTCGTGTGCGGAAATTTGTACGTCAACATTTGTACGACGGAAATTTATACGCCAGCATTTGTACGCCAGAACATTTATACGACTGGAAATTTATACGACTGACATTTGTACGACGGTAATTTAAGTATGCGCTCTATCGGACTTTTTTGACTTAAGTATGCGATCTACCCATGATAATAACCGTGACTTCATTTTTTTATATAAACATAAGCACAGGTGCAAAAAAATAAATAAATAAAAGTAAACATTATTTAAATATTTTGAAGATAATTTAAATTTGAAGAATTTTAAATTTTATCATGTATCACAGCGCATTAAAGGATTAACAGATAGGTAAATGGTTGTTGAATAGGTACAGGTGGTTAAGTTAGGTTAGGTTAGGTCTGGAGATTAATGAGAAAAAACTCGCAAGATTTGTTCTCCGATTTTTTAAATGACATTCGTTAGGTTAGGTTAGGTTAGGTTAGGTTAGGTCTGGATTTGTTCTCCGATTTTTTAAATGACATTCGTTCTGTATATCGCAAGTTACATTTTCTCTTAAGTTGATAAGCTGAAATGTAGTTTCAATTATGCATTTAATTATTGTAATATGTAATTTCATAATTTGTGATAATTTGTATTTTAATTTACCTAGTTTCAAATTCAATTTTATTAACTGATCATGAATTTCTTGCGTATAACGTATAAATTACCGTCGTACAAATGCTTGGCGTATGAATTTCCAGTCGTATAAATGTTCTGGCGTACAAATGTTGGCGTATAAATTTCCATCGTACAAATGTTGGCGTACAAATTCCCGGGTTTCCTAGTAAGTCCCTGTACCTAGCCAGCAGCTCTTCCGATCTAGAATTTAGAACGTTATTAGTACCGACGTGAATAACATACGTTGTGTCCTCAGAGGTTCTGTCTGTAAAAAAAACAACACTATTAATTATATCCTCCACCCTTGCACCAGGGTAGCAGTAACGGCGCCGACGACGGGGGTTCCTCCCGCAGAATTCCTCGAGCTGCCCTCGAACAATGGAATCACCAACGAATCGTATTTCAGGTTCATCCACGTCTTCGAAGCCTAAAACAAAACTTATTGTTGGTTAATACCGGTAGACAAGTCTTAGGTTGTCTCAATGGGTCTCCATTACGCACTTGCACGAATGGTCTGGAACTAGCGGAAGAGAGAAGGCTATTAGTATTTTTAATATCATTAGTACAAGTAGTAATGGCCGCAAAATGGTAGAGTGCATATGCAATGTTGATCAAATGAGTGCCAGTGACACCCACCCCACCCCCTTTTTGCAAGGTGCCAACCCCCAGGGTGCCAAAAAAAAAAAATGGGGAAGCCCCAGCAAGCTGGAGGAGAAGGTGGGACGGCCTAACCCCCCAAAGGGGTATACCCAACCTAAGAGAGAGAGAGAGGAGGAGAGAGAGGAAGAGACCATCCAGCTTCTGCCAGATGCAGAAGCTTAATGAGAGCACAAGTCGCTTCACTTCGCTTAGAACTCGAAATCCGCCAGTTGGCTTAAGTTAACCGTTGGGCTAATCCGCCAGTTGGCTTAGAAGACTTAGAAGGCAGATATATGTGTGTGTGTATATATAAAAAACGTTTCAGGTGCCAGATTGCGCTATTCAGATATTCTTAACAGTTGGCTTAGAAATCCATCAGTCGGTTTAGAAGATGTAAATGGCAGATATATATATATATATATATATATATATATATATATATATATATATATATATATATATATATCGCTTGAGCTGTCAGATTGCGCTCTACAGATATTCTTGACAGTTGGCTTAGAAACCCGTCAGTCGGCTTAGAAGGCGTAACCAGCCATTTTGATATATATATATATATATATATATATATATATATATATATATTCCCCACCTCCCCAGTTATTACTAAATATTGTTTATATATAAATCGAAAAGAAATAAATAAAACACCATTACATCATTCTGTTTATTTAGACGAGTTAAGGGAAATAATTCATGAAATATATAGAAAATAGATATACATTCAAAAATAATATACAGCAAAAATACACACATTAAGCGAAAGATATATATATGCATTCTTAAATAATAATATTAGTACAGGATAAAACTATATACCCATTAATATATATATATATATATATATAACAGCAAAACTTGTATAAAATCAAAATGCATACACCTTATGTTTTACTGCGCTTAACAAAAATACTAAACTCGCACGTGATCGAGTCTACAGTTACATCATTGTTGCTTTGTACTATACAATAAATACGGTTTAGCATTATTTCACCACTGAAGGTGTGCGAGTGCCTGTACTCGATGTAAAGGGCCTTCATGTCGTTCAATACTAATTTTGTGCCCACCTTACAATTGGTTGGCAAATTATCTTTAAACACGGACAGAATACAATCAAAAGTACGCACAAAGAGGGCGTCGTTAGCCACAACATCGTTATTAAATCAAGTTTATAAACACTCCTTTCCAATCGAGGTTTTTTTTCCTTACCGATCCGAGCTTTTCAATCGTGAATTCTTCTTCACAATGCATAGCGGCAGTTGAAATAATCTTCTAAATCATAACGACAGCACCTCATTATATAAAGATACAACTATTCAGGGTGAACAGTGTAGGCGAGCTCTGGCCTGTACCGCTCAAGTCCTTTGTACAAAAGTGCATGATATTTCGAAGAGTCTAAACCATTTAGATAAGCATCCAGCTCTAGACCATTCTCGCCATGTTCATGCCTACATTCGATATACCCGTCGAGCATTGCGGTGTACGCGTATTCAAGAACCGTATCAAAATAAACCATATCCGTAACACGTGCATTTAATATAGGTTCTAGTTTGCGGAAACCTGCGATTTCAAATATTCTGTCGAGGATGAAGCAGTTTCGCGTGGGGACAAGAACGTTATTATCAGATGCATTCTTCTACATCAGTCGTATATCAATGCATGACTGATCGTTATTCATACACAACGTACAAACAATGGCATATGAAGGGGTATCACTAATCTGTTCTCTTGTACCTACACCTGCAGGTATTTTATAACGTTCCTCACCCCACTTCTGAACTATCATGAAGACTGTATTCATCTCCTCAACACTTAAATAAACAACTGCGAACCTCGTCATGATATATATGAATGTAGTGGTAAAAGTACTTTACATTCTCAGCCGCAGGGTACGCGTACTCGGTATGATGCAGCATAACATAATACCGCCTGTCACACCACTCATCAACAAGACTCACTACTCATACCCGTTGCTTCTCTTCTGCAGACTTTGTTTCTTTCACCTCACGGTATATGTACGCTTTTATACAGTTTAGCCCTACAACTTAGTCAATTACAGCGTTTGTGCCGCGAAATCCAGCAATGCTCTCGCCAGATTATCCATAGAGTATTTGAACATCAATCTTGTTCCTCAAGCTTCGCGCGGTTCAATGTAGCCTTAAAAGTCTCAAAGGAGTGGGGGCTAGGTCGTCTTTCAGTATTCGCCACATCTTCCGACTTTACTGAATACCACTTCATAAACGTTGAACACGCAATATGAAAAGTCGCCATCACTATTTTTCGTCTACATGAAAAAATACACGTCTGAGCTCCAGGGCTTGCCGCGGCCAACTGAGCACGCAGGGGTAGAAATATGCCCAGGTAGTAGCAGTAGTCACGTGTCCCTTTGATTGAGCTTACAGTGAGCGGTTCTTAGGACTTTTTCCTGTACATACGCACACAGATACAGACACACACATACACAACGGAGAAAATTAAACCCTAATTGAAACATTTACAAATATACGTAATAAATAAACATATTGTTAACAATAGACATATATGATATTCAGGTACTATGGTACCCAAAGGGTACGGTATCATAGATGCCAAGCACCTGGTAACGTTTCCTATAAGTGTTACGACACGCTTTTGTGCTCCTAAGTTCCTTCACACACCCCAGTTTCTGTGCCCAAAAATTGTGGGTTCCTACAGTCAGTTGGAGTGGTTGGTCACCCTCATCTTCTAAGCACACTAGCTCCTTCATCGAGGAGTTAACGGGTTAACGACCGGGTTAACGACCCGTCGGTTCGCCAGGTAAAGCGTGATGCCCTTCGCCTTCACGATATATTTCAGCTCTTTCCCCACCCTCACCCTCACCCTATAAAGTTTTGGCCTTGTTCATACAAAGGAGTCAGCGTATGCACCATCACCATACTCATCCTTGATCTCGTCAGTCAACTCTCCGAGGAATTCCCCAATAGGCGACATGTATTCACCCTCCCTCTCTGTGAATATTACGCTATCTGTGTCAGCGTATAGCACCCTCCGCCCAATAGAGTGCAGTAGTCCCCAAAGCTTGATGCGTGCGTATGCCGTTGTGAAGCTGGCTACAGTTATGTTTGTAACACGTGAGGTATCTGTGGCCAGTTCGGTGATGTACTTTATTATGTACGTGTTACCAACATTCACGATCTGCATAACCTCTTTATCGGGGGCATTGGCATAATCCCACACCTCGTTATAACTTTGTGCTAGGTAAAGGTTCACCTCACCGTATTCTGTGCAAACTTGCTCCAAAGACTATTTAGGTATAACTTTGCACTAAAGCGCTTGCCAGGATTCTTAACAATTTGGGCCCGGTCAAGTTGTATCCCTTCATGGTCACGGTAACGCTGAATATAAACCGATTTTTCACCCTCGCTCGTAACCTCTCCCGGGTAGCCTGATGCTTCTACTTTATCCTTCAAAAAAGTATTTATATACGGCGTGAAAAGGTTAGGGAGTTTCTGAAACCTCCACACCTCGAATATCTTCAATATTCTGTAACCATGGTGGATGGCTCTATGATTACAGGACCCATTATTCTCCTCTGCGCACTTCACGCACAGGGGAAACACGAGTTTGTGATCTATAACGACGGGTAAGATCGGCATCCATAAATCGCGAGGGAGGAACACGTCACCGAAAGAAAGACCGAAATAGTACTTGTTCAAATTTGTTGAGAACACATCGAATGTGGGCAGGTCAGGTCCCACCAGTTTTTCAGTGCACCTACAGGGTACGGATTGTTTTTTATGTAGGGATATAAAGAACAGAAGTCGTAGTAATGGAGTTTCACGCCATCCGTAGGTGGAAAGTATAGCTTGAATGGGTTTGTACGCCCTCCGAACAAGCTAACACCGCATTTGAGAGGATCCAACACCATTGAACGCTTGATCGTGTTTATTTCTTCACACTACTGTCCATCTGTTTCCATCCGTACATCGTACTCATGCTCCCACAGGATCTTGTGAGTGAACTGGGTACCTATAAACTGATCGCAGGAGATCTACCGTGGATATCTCCTACAATTCCACACTCCGGACGGGGGCACCCATGCTACCAGCATCCGTTAAAGGAGTACACAGTCTTCTCACCAGTGGTACGGTCTTCGCTTAAACCATCAACCCCAAAACACGACCATTGACCTTAATGGGTACTTCTCCCGTGTTGCGGGCGTGTTTTATGTATACTCTAGTCTGCTGCTGTATGTGGATGAGCCAGTAAATAGCCTTGTGCCCATAACTGCGAGGGTTGTTTCTGTGAATGACGGCTAAGGTGTCTTTAGGCATGAAATTGTTCTTGAACACCGTAAAGCATAATGAGGCGATTGTGGTTGCGACTTGCAGCGGTTCGCAGTTGAAACGGTTAATGTACATTCTTCTAAAGGCCTGGAAACATACTCTAAGCACGCGCCACGCAATAACGCTCACACTCATCAGCTATATTGTATGGATTAAAACTGTTGATTAAAACTGTTGATTGAAACTGTTGATTAAAACTGTTGCAGTAGCGGTCAAAACCTTCACGCTCACTATCACTCATGTTGGTGTAGTTAAAGTATTGTTTGGGAGGAGGTAGTCCTACGTAATTTAAAGTGTCGCTAGTGAGGAAAGTGTAAGGGAAATATCCTTTTGAAACTTCGGCAACTACACCCATCACCTTGGGTAGCTTGGCTAGTTTACAAGGTGTGAATAATAAAGTATCTTTAAACTGAACATTACCTTTTATCTGCATTTGTATAAGCTTGTTTCCTCTTTTCAGGGGATCATTCGTGAATATCTCTGATGACTCATGCTCAAGCAGTTCCTTATAAAGAAACTGTCAAATTTTGCCCTGATATGGGCAAGAATAACTTGTTCGCTAACTTGACAATATAGGACACAAAGAGTTCACAGGGCTCTCCTGTGCGATCGTCTTAAAAACGTTTGTCCGTTTACCACATTTGTGACACTCATCACGCTCAACCTCCCTGCACTCATCGCAGATAGTATGGCTTAGGCGTAGATGTGGGATAACCTCTTTCGTTTCAGGGTTTGTGTAAGTTTCTATATGGTAGTCATAGTTATAAAAAGTCTATTTTTAGCTTAGCGTCTTTCATATAACATACATGCTTCACTCGATCCGCCTTATATTTCTCATGGCATGTAGGACAATGAATTTCATCACATTTTTGCTTGAATTCCCCTCAATTATCCATCATATGAAACATACCACATTCACAGATTCTTATCTTCCTGCAAGTACCAATTGACTTATTTAGCTCAAAGCATTTATTGTTGAAAAAGTACGTCTGCACACATTACATTCCCTCTTCGCAGCTTCAACTACACGACTTTCACATTTGGGGCTTTTACACTGCTCACATACCATGTGATATTCCTTAACAATGCTTCACTATATCATCCGCAAATTCGAGACATCCCTTACACAAATCATGATGCCGTCCATATTTTCGACTTTTATCATAACTCGCGTAAAGGTCCCTTATATTGTGGATGGGGAGATACGTTGACCCTGACAGTCCTAAAAAAAGTAGAGGTCTCGCGCAATCTCTCACACAGATTTTAAAAATATACACAGTCCTACGACGATCATCCATTCCAAATACAACTATATTAACATTCATTTCCTGCTCTACCCTTCTCATCTCTTCAGGACCCATATTACAATCAAACTCAAGTTTGCAATCTGAAACCAGTTTACGAGCACGCTGCACAACCGTAGGGAACCAAATTTTTTGGGCCCGTGTATTTAGCACAGTAAACATACGGGCCAAGTCTAATGCTATAAAGCCGCAACCACGATCGGCGTTTATATGCCGTCTCTAAATAGCCTGAGAATTGAAGTTAAGCGTATAAGGTGTGGCACTATGACCCGCAATCGGGAATACTCTGTGAATATCTACCGTGAAGTTGTCCATATTGAAGGCTGTACTACTCTGAGAGGCCTGCATTATACGGCCCAAGATATATTCTGTGGCTACAGCTGCCAAGCGTCTGAACGGTATTACTACCTAAAAATCATCTACATCCCTGGCAACTGACCCGAACCCGAAGGACAACCTCGTCCGGACCTCACGTTCGTCGCGGTTGTATCGTAAAACTTAGAGGATTGGGACTCTATTAATGGGGGTCTAGCAACCGGTGCACTCCTGGCACGTTTTATACCTGATGTGGAAGGTTCTTCATCATCGTGCCTCCGCTTTGAACTGTCACGTGGTGGTGTCGCTGGCGAGGGCTCGTCAGCGGGGGTGAAGTCTGTAGCTACACTGTCATCGGGGTCGTGTGTAATATCGATGATGGAGTGCTGTACATCGTCGTCATTCACGGTTCTGTGGAAGAAAAACAAGAACATAAGGAGCAGCACTTAAATTTTATTATATGTTGTAAATGTTCCACTTAGGGGTGTGACGTGTTAGAGATGGAATCTGAAGAAAAATTCAGGTTCACAATCCCATCCACATGTATTATATCTGACCCTACAGGATGTCGTAAAACTGTGTTTATGCTTAAAATCATTAAAGATAAGGGGGAAATGTTCTCAAAATTTGCGCATAAAGTAATATGGTGCTATTCGACGTACCAATCAGTGTTTAACAAATACCAAGATGATATTTTGTTCCACAAAGGCGTATATGATGTTAATTCGTTAAAGGGAAATGAACATACAGTTACTGTAATTGAAGATCTCATGCTGGAAATGGATAAAACGATTGCCAGGACATTTAAAGTGTTCTCCCACCATCTTAACATAAGCGTATTTTTCAGCAATCAGAATCTATTTTTAAAAAATAGATACATGTGTGATGTGTTGTTAAATACACAATATCTAGTCTTATTCGCGCAACGTAAAGATGTGTCACAAACTGGGGTATTAGCCAATCAAATGTTTCCGAATCAGCGTAAGGAGTTTTTGGAAGTTCATAAAGAAGCTACAAGTCATCGTTACTGATATTTGCTTTGTAACCTTCTCCCGCGAAACACGTTTAGGGTATTTCTAAGAACGAATATATTTCCAAACGAGCCTGAAACAGTGTATATTCCAGAATGACAAATAAGCTAAAGAAATACCATGACTTAATAAAAAATTATCAGCGACTGTCCTAAGCATTGCAGCAGATGTTTGTTAAAAATATCGACTCGAACTTTTTAAAATGCATTTGGAAATCTGCCTTAATGTTATAAAATGTAATGTGCCAATGAAATCCTCTCAGAAGGCTCGCCTACGTCTTTACAAGAATATAATACGTACGCTCGCTCGTAAAAGTCAAGCTGTGGGGAAGAAAAAGCGAATTATTGTACAAAGAGGTGGATCATTCCTCGCCATCTTATTTTCAGTTTTGGGACCTTTACTGACTAGATTAATATAATGAAGAAAGTGGGAGTGATTCCGCACGAGGTGTATGCTTCACTGCAAAGTTAAAAGAGTCCAGAGACGGTTCTAGAACCCCGTAAAAGAAGGCTTAAAGGAATGGAAAGCGAAATGATAGATCTATTAAAGAGTGAAAAGTCACCTGATGAGAAAAGGATCTTGTACCAAGAGGCTCTGCAGAAATTTCTTCATGAGTACGAAGATTATAAGAATCCGACAAAACTCCCCGTGGTCATTAGGCGCAGCGAGAGCAACGATGAGCATGGCGACATAGGACCTGGGACCGACGTTAAATATGACCAACCAAAGAATAACGGAACGCAACACATCGAGCATGTATTAAAAGCAGTCTCCCACATACATTGAGGAATAAAGGCTTAAGTCTTATAATCTATTGAGTGAGGACCCCATCATACAGTGGACCGATACAGGCGAGGTCATTGTTGAAGGAACAAGGGTACAGGATCGAATATCGTCGACATTGTCCATGATCTGGTGAGAAAGTGGGACAGGCCTCACCACAGGATGGAAGCATATTAAAGCAAGACTACAACAAATAAATGTCCCAAAACATTGATAGGAAATCTGAATAGGTTAAAAGACTTGGAGCAAGTCTCGCATGTGCCACAACTGAGTACGCCATCACCCCCAACAGTAGCATCTCTGAAGAGAGAAAGAAGAGACCAAACAACAACGGCCAACCCTATCCACGTGTCTCTAAAATACGCAAATGGCTAACATATTAAGAAAACGCTATTATGACATTTCTAGCCCAGCCTCCTATGGCGGTGTTATAGACTGTACAGAGGTGTTTACAATGATGGAGTAGGGAAAAAAGATGTTGAGAGGTTTTTGCGGGAGCAGGATGCTTATACACTTCATAAGCCGGTGAGAAAAAGGTTTAAAACAGCCAGGACAACAGCGGCTTCGATTGACTCTATTTGGCAAGCGGATTTAACAGACATGCAAAGATATTCAGTATATAATGATGGCTACGCTACATCCTATTCATAATAGATGTATTCTCTAGATATCTGTGGCTAATTCCTCTGAAAAAAAATCGCCTGAAACAGTTGCTAAAGCTACCAAAACGCTGATGTTGAAAGAAAACAGGGTTCCAGGCTATTTTTGTACGGATATGGGGAAAGAATTTTAGGCCGAGCTTTTCAGAACATGTTGGCAGAGTTTAATATCAGTTACTACACTAGCAATTCTATACATAAGGCCTCTTTAGCTGAAAGAGTTCAACGTACCATAAAGGAGCGCATGCATCGCTATTTTACACATAAAAACACATACAGATATATAAACATTCTGGATCATTGGCCTCGTCATACAACCGTTCACACCATCGCGCGATTGGGCAACACCTAACGAGTTTTAGAAAGAGGTACGCACAGAGTGTGAGGTGAGAAGAGTATTCGTAGAGCACCGCCACACTCTACACGTTTCAAAATCAATGATTATGTAAGGCTATCGCGTTCGGGAAATAAATTGGCGAAGGGATTTGAGCAAGGATGGACACGTGAATTTTTAAAGTTAGGGCTATGAGACCTAAAGGCGAGATAATGATGTATGACGTTGAAGATTTGAATGGGGAAGAAATCGCAGAGGCTTTTACCGCGAGGAGTTGCAGAAAGTGACATTTAATTTAGGAAAAAATGTGTTTAAAATTGAAAAACTTTTAGGCAGCAGAGGTTCAGAAAAGAGAAAAATGTACCTGGTGAAATGGTTAGGGTACCCAGAAAGCTTCAACACCTATATAAAAGCTGATACAATAATGAAGCTTAAATAGTATGCAGCATGGCGCCTCACCATTTCTACGTCACACTCCCGTCCTCTTCTTCTCTGTCTGTACATCCTAATAAAACACTAGCCAACTTTGTAACATAACTCCATGGGCCCATTGAATTGGAACGTGATTCGTATGAGTTGGGGTTATGCGAAATTCAGCTATCCACCAGCTTCTTAAGTATTGATTATAAAGAACCCGTTTTTACGGTTCTTAGAGATCGTGATGAGTGTGAAAAGGCAGGGGTAATTAGGGATGAAACCATGCGTGCCGCACGGAGTGGGGAGGCACTGTATTACACTAGGCCCGGGTCGTTATGGTGCGGCCGAGGATGTTGTGAGAGACTTAAACGGAAATTTAAGAAGCTCAAATCTTACGGCTGATTTAGTATAGGAAATCGTAAACAAAGAATTCCTGCACATGCCCTAACCCTAAAATCACAGGATAATAGAAATATTAAAGACAAAGGATTATTCCAAATTATAACCGAGGGCCGATATGGAGCAGGGTTCCAAAGAGATACCTTTCACGAGGCACAACATGACTTGTTCAGCTTAATGTATCAGTTGAAATTAGAGAAATTGGGGGATGGCTATCCATCCCCAGACATGGGCTATATTTACAGCAATATCGTGGAGCATCAATTTGTTGAGGATACCCAGGCGCGTCTGCTGCGCATTGCACACATTCCCAACCATAGAGGGAAGAGCTTGAGCATTACATATGTCAAGCCCCATTATGTGAATGTTCCGACTAATCTGTTAACCAATATCTCGATACAATATCTCGATATATATATAAGAACGATTGAGTGAAAAAAATTCCCATTCGTTGATGGGAACTTAACAGTGAACCTACACTTTTGTCGCACTGAGTTATAATGACCCGAAGGCCTTTCACTGTCTATCGAGGGGTGAGACATCAGCGTGGGAGTGGGCTTGGATCCATTTTTTCAACCATACTATGCACGGCTGTCCCTTTGCTGAAGGGGGCGCCAGATACCTCGAGAGGAAAGCGTTACAATCAGGTTTTAACACGGTAGAAGACATAATGGGTGGAGCTAAACCTAAAGAAACTCTAAAAAACATTTAAAACGTACACGGGACGAAATCATCAAAGATGTAAAGAGAAAAATGCGTGGTGGCGGAGAGAAGATGAGGGCTGTCCGGAAGAAGAGGTTACCAACACGTGGTGCCAAACGTAAAAGGACATCAAAAGAGAAGGGTTCAAAGCGAATAGAACCTATGGTTGATCATTTTTTTAACTGATGTAAGCTGAGGACATTGCTCTAGCGAATCATAGACTGATTACTACTGGTGAGAGAGGTGGCACTATTTCTGACTCGTCATGGCACGCTTCATCCATCCATGTAGCTCACAATGTTGTAAATATGAGTTGTACCTCTTTGATATGCCTCCAACACAAGTTTCTATTGAGCACAGTGACTTTATTACAACTAACCAATCAAACACAATTAGTTCACCGAGTACCCCTATAGAATTCGTGATACCCAGCTCAGGCCCTTACTTTTTCGATCCAAGCTGCATGTACATGTACGCTAAACTACGTATAACCCATTCTGATGGAACGGACTGCGATGATAATTATTCTGCATACCCTGAAACCAACTTTCGACACCCCATATTCAGTCAATGTGAGGTGTATTTAAACCAGGTCAAAATCTCGGCAGGAACGAGTTATTATCACCTTCGAGCCTATCTGGAAAATGTCCTCAACTTTTCAAAAGAAGTGAAGGATGCCTTTTTAACTGCCGAAGGCTATTATCAGACGAAAGAGGAAAGTAGTATAAATAATAAATTTCAAAATCCTAAAAAGAAGATATACGAGTGTTTTGGACGTCCGCATACAGACTTCACGTTCCAAGGGGAGAAACTGCTTATGAATGGGGTGGATATGAAATTAAAGCTCACCCGCACGAATCCTGAGACCTGCATAAATTTGGGGCCTGATCAAGAAGAGGGCGCAAAACCCGTTTTGATTCACATTATGGAAAATATCTGCAATAGTAAAATATCCAATTAACAGAGTACAGATCAAACTATACACGATGCCCACAGTGTTGGCCTCGAAGCAACTAGAAAACGTGGCTATGGGAGTTCTACCTAAAAGGTTATTTATTGGAATGCAGGATCACGCTTCGACGAATGGAAAATATAAAAAGAACGCCTTTAAATTCGAGAATTTCGGCCTTAAAAATATAACTCTGTCAATGGCGTTGCGTTAGGTGGGACTATGGATACGGACTACTCATCAGACGCTGTGTTCCCGCTTTGCACGAGAGCTTATAGTAATCTGACCCATATTGCTGGTGGCTGTGATGAGCTTGGGTTTGGCGTAACGCAGAAAGAATTTGTCGATCAATTTAACCTTTACCCGTTTGATATCACACCCGACTTATCTGCTAGTGTAAATACACACTTAAGTCCACATCAAAGTGGGAACATCTCAGTCAGATTGGAATTCGCCTACCCGATAGACGCGCCTATTAGTGTACTAGTATACCTCGAGTCACAAGCCCTAATTGAGGTCGACCGCTTCAGGAACGTAGGCACTGATTTTTAAAATGGACGCGATTAGACTCCAGAGAGTAATGAAAAGTGACCGAATCACACGCTCCAAATTTATCGAAGTGTTTGCGAAGAATGAAACATTGAAATTACCAACTACGAGAAAATGCGGGGAAATTATTTTCAATACGGACGTTGTTGGGGGCGTTGGGATTCATTGGTTTGCAATATACTTTAAAAATATGGAAAGAATGTATTATTTTAATTTACTGGGGACTCATCCCTAGCGTGACCCTGTTTTTGTAAAATTTCTCGAACAGTTGCATGTCCCTGAAATTGTCTGGAATCTCCACCGATTACAAAGATAGTTTAGTAATACTTGCGGGATTTATTGTCTTTCATTTCTCCTGCACATGTCATGTGGGAAGGGATTTATAAATATTTTACAATTATTCGATTTGTGGGACACTGAGATGAATGATGAATTGGTATGCAGACAGATAAAAAAAACCGGATGTGAGCCAATACTTCGAACTCCGTATTTAGGTCACTGGGTTGGCTGTGCTGTAAAACCTCCAAATCGCCGTCGACTATTTGCTTTTCTTCAAAGCTTTCACGAAAAGTAGCTATAACACGATCGAGTTCCGCATCGGACCTGCAAGGAGAAATTAACTTGATTAGTTCATGCATTTTCTGAATCGTTTTTAATTAAAATCCAATTTTTTCATATATCGAATTATATTCGGAAAGCCTAGCTCAGTACTAATGCAAACTAATCTATAATTAAAATTGAGGATACCTGCTATTTTAATGAAACATTTACAAAATGTGATGAGTAGAAAATGTATTATTACAACCACACTATATATATATATATATATATAACCAAGAAGGAGACACAGAATGGACAATAATTAAAAACCTATTGTTTTTCACCAAAATATGCACAGAGGAACATATATATATATATATATATATATATATATATATATATATATATATATATATAATATATATATATATATATATAAGAGAGAGAGATGCAAGGTGTTACAAGTGCACTAATTTACAGCGCTGGAAATACTTTTATCCTAACTGTGCATACTATGCAATGCCTACCATCAAAGGGTCTCGAGCCCAGGACCGTTGGAATTCTTCAAAGTTTTAGTAATTCTAAAACCCTACCTGTAGAACTTTCTATAAATTTATTAAACGTAAATATTTGATAAACAAAATTCACGCTCTAAATACTTAATGCAATACATTAATTACAGAAAGCCTAGTACAGTATCCTGTAGTAAATGTGCATTTATATGTAAGGACACCGCGATGTACATATGGGAGGGGAGAGTTACAATAAGTTAAAATGCCGATTAGGGCGTCCGGATCAAATAATAAACAGCAAGCAGGTGCCCTAACCGGGTTCTTAACATATACTTCCATAAACATATATGTATAGGAAAAGAGAGTTACAAGGAGTTACAATAAGATAAAATGTAGGATGGGGTACCTGGATCAAATAATAAACACAAAGCAACTATCTTAATTGGCCTTAAAAGGAAGATTAGCTGGATGTGCTACGCATCATCTGCCAGCACCGGGTAATGAACCCGGGACCGGGTTGTTAACATATACTTCCATAAACATATATATATAGGAAGAGAGAGTTACAATAAGATAAAATGCCGATTAGGGGGACTGGATCAAATAATAAACACAAAGCAGCTAGCCTAACTGGGTTACACATCGTCTGTCAACATCGGGTCTCAAACCCCTGGGCAGATATCCTTTCACTTCGTTTATTATGGCTTTTTATAAACTAACTAACACTTGCAAGGGTTTAGCACTGAATGACACATATATAGAGTATGTATATATAGCCCGAGAATGAATCACAAATTAAATTATTACGTAATTAATCACATCTCGAGGGTACAGACTTCTGCTGATTCAAACGGTGGATCATTGCAGATATCATTAACGTTTTGTGTGGAGAGAAGATCATTCCAGTCAGTCGCGGCGAAAAGGTGGAGCGTAGCCCCTGCATAGAAATCCCAGTCTTCAAACAATTGCGAGATCTGTAAAGTTCTTGTGAATTACTCATGACGGAGGGAATGTATTTGTTTATTCACTGGTGAAAATAACTGCTGTTGGCTCCAGCTGAAAATGCCCCCTTTTATATACGTGATCCTGATTGTAGACACCCCCAATATTCGAATCGCGAGTTTCCTGTTGGCCGTCTATGAATTTGGGTGGAGCCATAACGTGTAATCGAGACTTTCCACCAACTAGAAATCCTGGACTCGTTCTCATGCCCCGCACATTGGGTTGTAATTGGACGAGCAGCGAATCCTGCGGGGACGTGTCAAATATTACTTATCCATTCCATAGATTTCTTTCAGAAATGAAACAGGACCGTGAGAGAGAGAGAGAGAGAGAGAGAGAGAGAGAGAGAGAGAGAGAGAGAGAGAGAGAGAGATATTTTGTTTGGAAAATAAAAAAAAATTTCTGAGGTGTCAAGCAAACTGATGCATATTGAAGTGCATTTAACACAAAAATAACAGATGTCAGGTGTTTTTCGAAATTTACCTGTCATCTCCACATAGGTGGGTTTTGCTTTCAGGCGCGGATCTGTCGCAATCTAAATTCCATCGAACCGATGCATCCTTCTAGAGCCAAAAACAATATTATTTGTCAATTGTTTTATTATATATATATATATATATATATATATATATTTATATATATATATATATATATATATATTTGTGTCTTAAATATAAATTTATATTGAAACAAAATAATTGGATAAAAGAGGAAAAATTAATAAGTTACCCCGAAATGGAATCTATTTGGACGAAAGACGAGAAACGAAATAGTTATCACGAAATACAATCTATTTTTAATATAAAGTTATATTAAAATTTTTAGTAATTATGCTTAAAGGTATATTGGTGTCTTAAAGATAAATTTATATTGAAACCAAATAATTGGCCAAACGAGGAAAATGAATAAGTTACGCTGAAATAGAATCTATTTTTATTATAAAGTTATATTAATATTTTTTGTAATAAGGTTTAAGGATAAAATTGTATATTAAAGATAAATTTATATTGAAACAAAATAATTGGATAAAAGAGGAAAAATGAATGTTACCCCGAAATAGAATCTATTTTTATTATAAAGTTATATTAATATTTTTTCGTAATAAGGTTTAAAGATACTCTATATTGGTGTCTTAAAGATAAATTTGTATTGAAACAAAATAGTTGGCCAAAAGAGAGAAAATTAAATAGTTACCCCTAACTTAATTTCTTTTTTTTTTTTAAATCATATTAATGCTTTTTATGTTATAGTTTAAGGATAAAATTGTGTATTATGATGAAAATTTGTTTTTGTATTAAACTTAGTTTATCTTAGTCGATTTTTTGTTTAAAAGATCGCCTACCAAATGTCAAATTAACCTCGTGGTATTATACTATAAGAAGCTCAATAGAAAAACTATTGGCGTTGCTTTGTTTTGAGACCTTGTCGGTTTACCCTCCTTGGTTCCATAAACGTATTTGTTTATGTTTAATAGCTCTGTCTATTGGATCGTATTTAGAGACCTTGTCAGTCTACCAGGAGCTGGTAAATGCGGTAGTTGTGGTTGTGGTGCTGTGGTGGTGGTGGTTGTGTAATACTGCTTCACCACCAATCGTCTAAGTATAGACGCTTGGTTGTAGCACTCATATTGGTTACGTGGTGTTGATGAGATGAGCTCTTACTAGTCTATACTTAGAAGATTGATTGTAGCCCTCATCTCACCATGTGCTGTTGATGGGATGAACTCCTAGAAGTCTATACTTAGACGATTAGTGATGTGGTATTTTTTTTGTGTGGTGGTTGTGCTTGTATGTATTTTACTATTGGGGCTTTGCATGCATCTGTTTATATATATATATACAGGGTGTACATAAAGTCAGGATCTATTTTTGTGAAGCACTTGGAAATTATATGGAATTCAATCATAAAATGATAAAGTGGTAACATTTATTAAATAATTAAGAGTAGGATTCGACGTGACGCCATCAGTATCCCTGCACAGCTCAAATCGTTCCGCAGCATTTCTAAACACATTCTGGAGCCTTGCGGGTTATGTTATCTGCAGCAGTTCGTATACGTGTACGTAAGTTTTCAAGACTCGTAATCTTCGTCTGATAGACGTGCGATTTGATAAAGCCCCATGCAAAGAAATCTAAAGGGTTAAATCTGGTGATCTCACTGGCCAAGGTCTGTTGCTTCCGCGTCCGATCCAGCGATTTGGAAAACGTCCATTTAGATAATCCTGAACAATTTTGGCATAGTGACAAGGAGCACCATCATGTTGATAGACGACGGTACTAACAATCCTATCCCCGTCGTCTATCAACATGATTGTGCTCCTTGTCACTATGCCAAAATTGTTCAGGATTATCTAAATGGACGTTTTCCAAATCGCTGGATCGGACGCGGAAGCAACAGACCTTGTGTCGCGAGATGACCAGATTTAACCCCTTTAGATTTCTTTGCATGGGGCTTTATCGAGTCGCACGTCTATCAGACGAAGATTACGAGTCTTGAAAACTTAGGTACTCTACCCATATGAATACTACAATACTAACCAAACCTTAAAAATCTCTGTAACCAATATTGTTTGGCCAAACACAAAAAAACTTCGTACATCTAACTACCTCTGGCGAGGCTCTAACTCTTGCAGAGGGCGCTCTGCAGACCATCATTATTATTTTCAAAATCAGTCATTTAAAGGCTGAAAAGAATGAAAAGAAATAAAAAAGGTAAACAGGATGTGGACCGGATGTTCTATAAGCAAGAAATGTATGACGTTTTCATGACGTCAGTTTCTATTCCTGTAATTGTGTGTTGTGCTGATTTTTGCTTGGTAATACTAAGCAAAAATCGCACAGATACAGGGTAATCAAAAAAAGGCAAATAATACAGGGTGAACCAAATTTTTTTTTTTTTTTTGTTTCATACCATACAGCTTAACATAAAATACAATACGATTAACATATGTAAATGCATACTCATTTTTTTGAGATCCTTCAGGGGTATATTTACCAACATAAATACGACCTAACGGTTTAGTTAAATCATTTGTAGATATTTTCATTAAAGTATTAGGGAATTGAGCAGTTACTGCATCACCTAACTCACAGACCTGTTTCAATCTACGATACATTCTAAACTCTTTAAAAGGTGAGAACCACTTTGTTCTTGGATGATGCATTACTTGCTCTGCACTATGAGACGAGTCAAGATTAGGTTCAACCAAAACACAATTTGGAACAATTAAATATGGAGATGGAGATATCCCTACATTAGGTCCCTCCAATCTTTCCCTACCCCCCTTCTTACGACCTATTGAATCTTCAAAATTAATCACATATCCAGACATATTCATTTCTGGAATACTATGAAAAGATACACCCGTTACTTGATAATAATTAAAATTTAAAATGGTAGATTTAGACTCTTTAGTTAGAAAATCCAAACTCAAGGTATAAACCCATCACTATTAACACCAAAAGTATTTTTAGATAAATAAACAAATTTCATTGAAGCTGTAACTATCTTCTCCTTTGAACGCCATTTAGGTTTCCTCCGAGGAACGTACTTCCTTTTTCGAGGAACAAACTTCCTTCTTCGATACATCTTGAACAGTAAATAATACACGTCACTCCGATGCAACACCGACGATAAGAATGAAGTTTAAACAATTACTGGATCTATTTATAGATTCTCATTACGTCATGTTATGACACGAATCCTATCCCCTTAGAATCAACATGATGGTGCTCCTTGTCACTATGCCAAAATTGTTCAGGATTATCTAAATGGACGTTTTCCAAATCGCTGGATCGGACGCGGAAGCAACAGACCTTGTGTCGCGAGATGACCAGATTTAACCCCTTTAGATTTCTTTGCATGGGGCTTTATCGAGTCGCACGTCTATCAGACGAAGATTACGAGTCTTGAAAACTTACGTACACGTATACGAACTGCTGCAGATAACATAACCCGCAAATGCTCCAGAATGTGTTTAGAAATGCTGCGGAACGATTTGAGCTGTGCAGGGATACTGATGGGCGTCACGTCGAATCCTACTCTTAATTATTTAATAAATGTTACCACTTTATCATTTTATGATTGAATTCCATATAATTTCCAAGTGCTTCACAAAAATAGATCCTGACTTTATGTACACCCTGTGTATATATACAGGGTGAGTCAAAAGTAGCGCCTGATTTCTGTTTTTCGGCTGTCAGATTCTTTCTGGGAAGTCATGTTGTTAATAATTGTCTTGCAGATTATTAATTTTCTTAGTTTATTTATTTTTGTTTTTGTTTTGCAGGTTATTGCTGAGAGTTTGGAAAGTTACTGAATTTGCACCAAATTGAACCATGAATTACCTTTCAGTGAATCAACGCATTGCGGCCGTGAAACATTACTACAAATGTAATGAACAACCAACGATGGCGGCACGCCGTTTGGCACAGGAATTCGATATTAACCCACCCCAGGGAAGAAATATACGATTGATTGTCGAGAAATTTGAAGCAACAGGGTCGGTAGCCACTGCAAAGAAGTCCGGTCGTCCGTAAATGGCAACGAATGTAGCTAAGGCTGAAGAAGCCATCAGGAGACTGGAACAAAGTCCGCAAAAGTCAACTCGCCGTTTATCTGCAGAGTTGGAAGTGAGCCAATCAAGTGTTATCCGTATCCTTCACCAGAAAAAATGGAAACCTTACATTCCACGCTTACTGCATGCCCTTCATGATGGAGATGACGACCGCCGTCTTCAATTTTGCGAAGAGTTCTTAGCCAAACTTGACGAAGAGGACACAATGCTAGACAACATCTGGTGGTCAGATGAGGCATGTTTTAAGCTTAACGGCACAATTAACAGACACAATTGTGTCTACTGGGCTGCGGAGAACCCAAGAGTGACAGTTGAGAAGGAAGTAAATTTACCTGGCGTGACAGTTTGGGCAGCCATATCTCCATTAGGGATAATTGGACCCTTTTTCTTTGAGGGATCTGTCACTGCAGAAATTTACCTGGATATGCTGCAAACCTTCTTTTGGCCCAGGGTACAAGATCAGGACTGTTATTTCCAGCAAGATGGAGCTCCACCTCATTATGGACGTCATGTTCGTCAGTGGCTTGATGAAAACTTTCCAGGAAAGAGCATCGGCCGCTGCGGTCCGATCGAGTGGCCGGCACGCTCCCTAGACCTTGCACCTCCAGATTTCTTTCTTTGGGGGCTCATGAAAGACCTTGTTTATCGTGAAAAGCCTCGTACCATTCAGGAATTGAAGGCTCAAATCACTGCAAAGTTTGAGGAAATTGATATCGAACTCTGCAGGCGTGTGTGCCACTCTGTGCCTGCTCGGCTGCAATTGTGCATCGATCACGAGGGAGGGCACTTTGAAAATTGCAAGTAAAACAGCTTGGTACAGTTCCGTAATAATTTTCCCCCGAATAAATGGTTAGATAAACATGTCATTCATTTATTTCTACCTTCTTGTACACTGTAATACAAATGGCAAACAAACAATCAACTGACAGAAATCGGGCGCTACTTTTGACTCACCCTGTATATGTGTGTGTGTGTAATAAGAGGGGCTCTATGGGCGTATAGGCGGGAAGTGTATGTGTGCTTTTAATTCGTTCGAAGGTTATTAATATATATAGGCCATTTATGCCTTCTAAGCCAACTGGTGGATTAGGCCAACTGTCAACTGGCTGATTAAGCCAAATGGCTGCTTAAGCCAGCTGGCGGATTTCGAGTTCTAAGCCAAGTGAAGCTACCTGAGCTCTCATTAAGCTTCTGCATGTGGCAGAAGCTGGATGATCTCTTCCTCGCTCTCCTCCTCTCTCTCTTAGGTTAGGTATACCCCTTTGGGGGGTGAGGCCGTCCTAACTACTCCCCCAAAGAGGTTAAGTGGACTCCCCCAGCTTGCTGGGAGGCTTTC
Organism: Bathynomus jamesi; assembly: GCA_023014485.1. NCBI lineage: Eukaryota > Metazoa > Arthropoda > Malacostraca > Isopoda > Cirolanidae > Bathynomus > Bathynomus jamesi. Next base: position 128,715 of record JAJOZX010000370.1, on the reverse strand, counting down.
CCCCCTTTTTTTTTTTTGGCAACCTAGGTTGGTACTGAAGGAGAGGGTAGCATCTTGCAACAGGGGGGGGGGTGGCACTGGCAGTCATTCGATCAACATTGCAATTGCATATGCACTCTACCATTTTGCGGCCATACTACTGTACAAACTGAGGCAGGAGGGGCCGTGACTGGAAACTCCTCTCAGAAGGCCCATGGGATTCTAACTTTGCCGTCAGGAGCACCGCCCTTTCTTCAAGCCTCACTCTGGCCTCCCTCTCATGCTCCAGCTCGTTCCTCAGCAACTCCATGTTTAAGCACCACCTGCAAACTAACTGATCATTAGTATTAGCCAAAATAAACGCGTAAGCAGCAAACTTTTCTTTAGAGCGACTGCAAGTACTTGATTGGGGTGCCATACTATTAACTAATTAAAAAAAACGAGCGTTTGGAAATTAATGTCGAGTTAATAATAGTAATCCAATAACGACGCAAGTCTCCTACAATAAGTAAGGAGCAATTAATAACTAAAACGTAGGTCTCCCGCGTGCTTATTGTGATGTCACCTGCGCAAGCCCGCAAAAATGTTTTTCAAACGCTGAAACAGGTTCCTGTAACCCAAATCCTATATACTATTGAGCTAAAATGTGTCTGTGTGTCTGTCCGCTTTCTTCGGAGTCGTGCACAGACTAAACGGCACACCGGAAAATTCTGCAACCACCACCAACTGATAGCCCATGAGCTGCCGATGTGCTCTGTCAAGTTTCCCGGTTCTAGGTCACTCCGCGGCCGAGCACGAGCTATTTAATATCTATTACAAGTGAATGTAAGTACTTCGAAAACGAAAATGACGAGAGCAAAAATACATAATAAACAGTTTGGTAGTCCCGATAATAGTTTGGTAGTCCCGACAATACGTAAGTACCAATATACATATACATATATACAATATACATATATATATAGAGTGAACCAAAAGTAGGTGGACAGTAAATGATAACGTTTATTTTGAGAATACATATTTAATTGTTTTGTATACTATAATACAAAATAAAATTTAAATAAATTTAGCTATAATATTTAATATAATATAACACAAACACCATAGTTATAATGAACACCATAGTTATAATATAATATAACACAAACCGTATTCAACCTACTGTCCACCTACTTTTGGTTCACCGTGTATATATACAGCTAGCTGTGACATATACTGCTACATATACTGTGACATATACTGCTACCTGCCCGGAGGGCTACCGTTTGTTTATACTAAATGAATACAGTAGATACTTAATTAAGCTACCGACGAAGGTTCTGAAAAAAAAAGTATTAATAAAGATGGATAAAAAAACAAAAAAAAGAAGAAAAACTTATCTGTCCACAATTCGCCTGACCTCGGGATCTAATTAATATGTGTGCGAAGTTTCATGTTTGTAACTTCGTCATTTTATTATTATAGATTATTACAAGCGGTAGCTCGCGATCGCTCGCTATCGCCCTCCGGGCAGCTAGCAGTATATGTCACAGTATATGTAGCAGTATATGTCACAGCTAGCTCTATATCGGGACTACCAAACTATTATCGGGACTACCGAACTGCTCTCCCCCATTACCCCCACCCCTTCCCCATTATCCCCACCCTCTCCCCATTATTCCCACCCCTCTCCCCCATTTACCCCCACCCTCCCTCATTACCCCCGCCCCTCCCCCCCATTTACCCCCACCCTCCCTCATTACCCCACCCCTCTCCCCCATTTACCCCCACCCTCCCTCATTACCCCCACCCCTCTCCCCCATTACCCCCAGGGGAGAAGGGGGCTGGCACCTTGAAACAATTGATCAACATTGCAATTGCATATATGCACGCGGACATTTTGCGGTCATGCTACTATTTTGGAAGATTGTGTAATTATACAGTGCTCTTCAACCTGGGTATCGTTTTCGAAGTACTTACATTCACTTGTAATAGACATTAAATAGCTCGTGCTTGGCCGCGGAGTGACCTAGGACCGGGAAATTTGACAGAGCACATCGGCAGCTCATGGGCTATCAGTTGGTGGTGGTTGCAGAATTTTCTGATGTGCCGTTTAGTCTGTGCACGGTTCCGAAGAAAGCGGACAGACACACAGACACAAACACATTTTAGTTCAATAGTATATAGGATTACGGGCGGCAATGTGAAGCTCAAGATTTTCATGACTGTGTTTTTTTCTATAGTTTTATTGACCAAATAATTGAACCGACAGTAATTGGGGGTTCAATTATTTGGGCAGTAAAACTATAGTCATGAAAATCTTAAGACTCAGAAATCTTGATTTTAATTATTTAAATTATTAACACCCAGGTGCACAACCTGGGGACCTAATCAGTATGTGTGTGAAGTTTCATGTTTGTAACTGCTTCCATTTTGGAGTTGTGGCCGGAACAGACAGACACACACACACACACACACACACACACACACACCACACACGGTCTTTTATTAATATTATAGATTCAAGAGAACGCTAGGAGTCTGTATGAGCATCTAAAGAAAAATTACCTTGTGGGGGGGGGGGGCTGATATTAAGCCTTTTAATGCTAGCAGGGGGTGGTTTGACAGGTTTAAGAGGCGTGCTAACTTGCATAATTTTTCTGTTCAAGGTGAAGCTGTTGCGCTGATGATCAAGCAGCTATAAGTTATAAAAATGAACTTGTTGAAATCATTGAGAAGAGAGGTTGCACACCTCAACAAGTGTTCAATGTACAGTAGATGAAACGGGGCTATTTTGGGAACGGATGCCCACTAGGAGCCAAATTTCAAGGGAAGAAAAATTGATGCCAGGTTTTAAGTTGTTTAAGAAGAGTTGGTTTTAGTGTTATTTTTGTCCTGCATTTGAGGAATATTGTGCTCAGAGCCAGGGCCGTAGCTGGAGTAAGAAAGTTGGGGGGACGAACACAATCCTATTGTTAGAAGCACTCGTTATATATTGAATTATAAAAGTTAGGGGGGGGACAACTTTTATAGTTAATCCCATAGATAATGAGTGCTTCTAACAATAGGATTGTGCTCGTCCCCCTCCACCTTTTTTACATCAGTTACGCCCCTGCTCAGAACAATCTTTCCACTTAGGCACTGGTTATCCTGGACAGTGCCCCAGGCCATCCCACCACACTTGATGACCTCAGCCAAAATGTTAAAGTTGTTTTCCTGCCCCTAACACATCAATCTTGCAACCAATGGACCAAGGAGTCAATGCTGCCTTTAAGGCTTATTATATCAGGAAAATATTTTCCCAAGCAGTCAGGGCAACTGAAGGAGAGGGTGCTCCTATCTTAAAGGAGTTCTGGAAGGGCTACAACATCCGCCACAACTGTGCAAGTGCCTGAGATGAAGTCTCCTCCAAAACTATGAATGTTGTCTGGAAGAAGCTTTCAAAGGTTTGAGGAACCAGTGGCAGCAATCCAGAAGTATATCATTGAATTTGACAAGAAAATTGGCTTGGATGAGTTAGAACTCCAGAAGATTCAGGAGTTGATCGAGTGTACAGTAAAAGAGCGGAATTGACCAATGAGGACCTCATTGAAGTGGAGCAAGAGAGAGCACATGAGGATGAGAATGATGCTGAAGAAGATGCTGTTAACAGTGGTGTCAACTGTTACAGACAGCTGTACAATGAGAAGAAAAAAGGCAAAGTGCATCCGTTTTTGGATTCTTTCGTCAGGAACCCTCAAACGCCTGCTTCAATCCCTGCAAAAAGCCCTGAACAAAGCCTTGAGCAAAGCCATTCAATTTCAATGTAACCAATCATACTGTAAGTTCTATACACTATATTTTAGTTATTTATGTAATATACACTATTGTTTTGTTACATATTAGCAATAAACAATGCTCAGTATAACCAATTATATTATATTTTTGTTATTTGATGTCATTTTATAGCACAAAGAGGGGGCCGTAATAATGAATTAAACCTATTTACATTATTTCTTATGGGAAAGTAGTTCCCATTTAGCGCTGTTTCGCTTAACGCTCGGTTTTTCTGGGACCAATTTAAAAGCGCTAAGGGGGGTACTGCCTGTATATAATTTTGGACTGAATGGGGGAATATTTTGAACATTTCTGATATGGTTCAATAAATAATTCTATTTCCCATCGGGTTACAAGATCCACTGTATTTCCCATTCAGTAAAATCTTTTAGAACGCATGTAAATAACAGATTTTTTTTTAAAAAGTTACGATGAATAACTTTCACAAAATTTATTTGAGTAAAGGGCGCTTAATTTGCAATGTCAAAGCCCTTATTTTATAATCTTTATCTTAAAATAAAGCGATGAGAAAGAGTTAAAATCAAAAAAAGATATCCAGCCAGAATTTTTTTTATTTCGAAAAACGATGGAAAATGAGTTTTATCTTGATGAGAACATTTGGATAAAGTTAAGAAAAATATAATGGTTTCTTTGTACAGTATTGTGAGTCTTATAATATTTATTTAGCTGAAAATATCCTATTGCTCGTAAAGTGAACACAGTCGATTTACTCGAGAAGTGTATCTATCTATCTATCTATCTATACAGTATATATAATATATATATATATATATATATATATATATATATATATATATACATTTCGAAAGCCTTTGACACTTTAAAATTGTCTTTCGCTGCACGAGCCATTAAAGATTTTAAATTAAACTGCAATTTTTTCAGTCAATTTGTTTGAAGGTGATCCATAAAATACACTGAAGGTTTAACTGCAATGTGGACACGTTGACGAAATTTTATTGCAACATTCATGTAATATATATATATATATATATATATATATATATATATATATATATATATATATATATTATATATATATATATATATATACACAACAAAGAAACAAATTCGAAATTTTAAATTTTCACTCCAAAGCTATAAACTGGGAAGATGTTGCATCCAGCATGGAAGTAATAGATTGGAAATCCATCTTCGAGGCCAAGACAACGGAAGAGATGCTAACGACCTGAGAGGAGAAAGACGCTGGAAATTGTGAAAAGACATGTCCCAAAAATACAACAAAAGAGAAAGAGAAGCAGGTTCGAGAGACAAAAGAGGTCATTGTTCCGAAAGAAAAAAAAGAGTGACTGCAAAATTAAGTAACTGTAAAGATAACAACATCAGAAAAGTATTAAATGATAAACTGCAGTGTATCGATTGCGTCATAGAGGAACTAATTGAGAAGCATACAGAAAAAGAAGAAGGCGACACAAAAGAGGCGATAAAGGTTAACTCAAAGTACTTCTATAATTTTGCACAAAGGAAGTCGAAAAACCATGCGACTATTGGACCTTTGAAAAACGAAGACAGTACTTTGATGATTTAACAGAAGTATCCGAAATATTAAGAGCTCAGTATAAATCATCTTTCAGTACCCCAAAAACTGACAAACTCGTATGCAATAGAAACGCGGTCTTTGAAGAACTACAAGGGGAAAGTATAACGGACTTCGACTTTACGACAGATGGTATTACACAAGCTACAGGGAAACTAAAAGCACATTCGGCGGCAGGACCGGACAGGACAAATGGAATGCCACACTGATCAAAAGCTGCAAGAATACAATCGCTGAGCCCCTATATTGGATATGGAGACGATCACTAGACACGGGAGAAATACCGGGCATCCTGAAGAGCGCGAACATAGTCCCAATATATAAAGGAGGAGATCGATCCGAGGCCAAAAACTATAGGCCAGTGTCGCTTACATCTCATCTCACTAAAATATTTGAAAGAATAGTTAGACAGAAAATCTATGGCTTTTTAGAAACTCAGGAAAAATTAAATGATAACCAACATGGGTTTCGGTCAGGCAGATCATGCCTATCACAACTAATGGAACACTACAACAGCATTATTGATGCACTTGAAAGTAATGAAAACTGTGTTGTAATATACACAGACTTTGCCAAAGTGTTCAACAAGTGTGACCATGGAATCATAGTACATAAACTGAAATATATGGGAATAACAGGAATAGTAGGGAAATGGATATATAATTTCCTTAGTGAGCGGCGGCAAGTCGTTACAGTACAAGGAGCATCTTCATCAGAATCAGAGGTCCTCAGCTCGGTACCACAAGGAACAGTATTAGCTCCACTACTCTTCATAATCATGCTAACTGACATAGATGAGGACGTTACCAGAGACAGCATATTAACATCCTTTGCCAATGACACAAAGATCAGTAGAAAAATAAGAAACCCAGAAGATATAGGATCTGTACAAACAGACATGAACAGACTCTACAAGTGGAAGGAAGACAACAATATGAAGTTTAACACTGAGAAATTTCAGCTGTTACGGTACAGAAAAAGAGAGGACCTAAAATTCATGAAATATTATACCCAAGATGGGCAGGAAATTCAGAGAAATTCTAAAGCAAAAGACTTAGGGGTTGTAATGACTGATGATGCAAAATTTGAAACACAAAATAAGATAGCAGTAAACAGAGCAAAGAGAATAACTGGGCATATACTGAGAACCTTTAGACGAATGGATAGGAATATAATGATTCCTCTACTGAAAACACTGATCATACCCAAATTGGAATACTGCTCGGTCCTAACATGCCCATATTAAAAAGAAGACATTAGACAACTAGAAGGAATTCAAAGAAACTTCACAGCCAAGATCAATGGGTGCAAAGAACTAAACTACTGGGAAAGGTTACGCAAATTAAACCAATATTCACTGGAAAGGAGGAGAGAGAGATACACCATTATTTACACTTGGAAAATAATGGAGAAACTAGCCCCTAATCTTACTCTGAACCCTGTAACTCCCCAAACAACGGTGGAAAGTAGAAAAGGAAGAGTGTGTTGTGTTCCCAAATTAAAGGCTAGACAGGGAACATCCTCAACCCTGAAAGAAAATAGTTTCGTTGTGAGAGGACCAAAACTGTTTAATCAGCTGCCCAAAGACATAAGAAACACGAGTGGTGTTGTAGTGAACATCTTCAATAGAAGATTAGACGCCTGGCTCAGAACAATCCCCGATGAGCCGGGCGTACCTGGCTATGTGAGGTGGAGAGTACAAGAAACCAACTCGCTGCTTCGCCAAGCCAACTCGAGAGGAGGGGCAACAAGCTTGACCTTCGCGGAACATTCGAAAGGTTGAAAGGTATATATATATATATATATATATCGAAAAATCACCCCCACCAGGGTTCGAACCTACCACCTTTTAATTGAATGGAAGGTGAACTCGTTAGCCACTACACTATACTTAAAAACACGTAAAATGCCTCTAGACGCGAAAAAGCTATGCGTTTCTTTAGTTGTTTAAATACTCAAGTAGTGGTGATTTTGAATCCTGGTCGGACGGTTTTTTTACACACACACACACACACGCGCGCACACACATATATATATATATATATATATATATATATATATATATATATATATATATATATATATATACAGTATTGTGCAAATTAATGTGAACAGTACAGAAAATTAGAATTTTCAGTAAACAGCATATATTTTGAAGACTGGAACAAACCTTACTATTTGATATAGCTACCTTTAGCTTTAATAACGTTCTCAACACATTTTGGCATAGAATGTACCAGTTTTTCACAGATTTTCTTTAATTCTTCATCATGAAACCAGACTTGGATGACAGACGCGATCAGTTTTGTTTTAGTTGTACGGTCCAGTTTTTGAAGTCGTCTTACATATGTCTCATAGAATTTCGATTGGTTTTAGATCTGGCGAGTTTCCCGGCCAGTCTAAACAGCTGATATTGTTCACCTTTAAAAACTCCTTAACACATTTTGATGTATAGCATAGATCAGATCCTGTTGGAAAACCCCCTTTGAGAACAGTTTCTGCAGATGAATGGCGTACAAATCGATTTTGTTCCTTTTGAACAAGAAAAATGACTCTCGTCTGAAAATAATACATTGTATCAATCTTTTGACTAACCGGCATATTTCTTGGCCCACGCATAGCGTTTTGTCTTCATTATTGTTGTTAGCAATTGTTTTTGCATAAGTTTCTCGGCTTGGTGTCCCACCGCCAGCAATCGACGTCTTACAGTTGATGATACCTGGATATTTGATGCTGCTAATTCCTGGTTAAGCATGTCACTAGTTTTCAGGGATTCTGTTTGTTCATTCATATTAACTTTGCATCATCTCTGGGTGTTTTTTTCCATTTTCTTTGGCATTTACCTTTCTTTGATGACTAGGAATCCATCGGCCCCGGGATCGAGACCTGGTGATGGCAGCCGGCGCGCAGCAAAACCCAGCTGTTCATCCTTCCACATAATAAAAAAAGAAAGTGGTTAGTAGATAAATGGGTACCCTCGGTGGCATAGTGGTTAAGATGCTGGGCTGCTGGTCGAGTGTGATTCGGATTCCACGTTAAACTGTAGGTGGAGTAAAAAGCTTGACCTTCGTCAGAATGGACGATTCGAGCGGAAGCAAACCAAAAGTAATGTTCAAATTTAACTCTAAAACACACAGAGCACAGAAATTACAAGTACTTACTTTGATAACTGACATGAATATACTAAATTAGGCAGAAATTGAATGACAAGCTCGACTTCAAAAGAAGCTGCAATAATGTTTCAAATGATACAGTAATGTTGTGTATACCATAAATAATCTTATTCATAAAATTACATTTAAAAGCTTTCATTTATTTTTTCATTAAAAACAATGACAAATATTTTTGTTTCATGTTTACGTTAATTTGCACAATACTGTATATATATTACTGCCTCAAGTAATATAAAAGTATAGATTTGATTATTTTCAAAAACTTTTACATTATATAATTTTTAATGGTACAATTTGTTGTCTTTACATTTAATGAGATGGTAAGATGCCGTGCTCGGAACGTTGTCCAGCGATGCGGGGACGAAAGCTTCTCTGTGCAGCACATTTTACTTCAATCTTCCACTTTATTCCCTTTTCTTTTTCCATATTATTGAATGCGGTTAATGCACTTAAATTGCATTCATTTGCATAAATTTGAGGGAGTTTCACGGAGCGTAAATTCTGGTTTCGCTTGAACGAACCTTTTTTTGGGGTGGTGGGGGGGGGCGTTTCTGGATGGCATGACCAGTAGCGCGTTGACTCCGAAAGCACGCGGCGCTGGTTCGAGTACCACTAGCTCCAAGTTTCCCACTTTATTGCCTTTTCTCCTTCAAACTTATTTCGTTGGTTCGTTGTTCCATTTAATGTCCTTCATCCAAGAGAGGGCTTTAAGATGGGACGATAACCCACCAACCATGAAGAAAAATAAATCCCCTTTAAAAGGAAAAGTGGGTTGAGCTAAATACATTACGTCCAGCGGGTTCTTCACTGCACGTTTCTCAGACTAGCTTGAAATAGTTCCTGGCTGGAATTTATCATTTAATTAAAAATGATAAAGGTTAGTAGTAATTTATGGATGCATGTTATATCCCCGCGTTTGGGGAGAGGAAGTTGGGGTGCTCTGAAATCATGCCCCTGGAGGGGCCCCCTGAAGGCCTTAGCCTTCGTTAAGAGGGGACCCCTTACTTAAGTTCCTAACCCATTTATGGGGTCTCACCGTCCTTAGTGAAGGGCTAGCTGCCCCTTGAGGGGCACATTGCGGGGCCCCCTTCCTCCTTGGAAAAAAAAAGGATTCATCCTCGCCTTCCTTCACGAGAAAAAATCCTCCAGTGGGGGGATCTTTCATAGTCTTTCATGAGACAAACAAGAACAAACATGTAAAAACAAATGCCAAAAAAACACTTTTTTTCTACGTGAAGGTCAAAATATGATAATTAAAACCCACTCTAATAGACAGAGTTTATTTCCACAACAGTTTCGATGCCCACTGGCATCCTCTTCGGGTGGATACAGAAAAACGAATGAACCAAAAACAAGAGAGAAAACAGTCCAGGGACCATTAAGAAATTCTCACCTAGGTTAGATCCCGTTCTCCCGACACTGGAAGGGCATTTTTACTAAAGGGAACCGCTTATAAGTACATTCTCACAAATTTAAAACTATCTTCTTTTTCTATATATACATATTTTATTATTTTTTTTTACATAATTATTACATTTATTATTAAATTTATTACATTTAATATTGCATTATTATTTATTACAGAAATTATAAATTTATTACATTTAATATTGCATTATTATTTATTACAGAAATTATAAATTTATTATTACATTGATTATTACACTGTTGTTTATTATACAGAAATTGAAAACCGAAAAACGAATAAAAAAGGCGAGAAGGAAACAATCAAGAAACCATTAAGGAATTCGCAACTAGGCTAGATCCCGTTCCAACGGCCCCAGAAGGGCATTTTTTATTAAAGGGTCCCGCTCATAAGTACATTCGCACAAATTAAAACTATCTTCTTGTTCTATACATACAGATTCTATTATTTTGACATAATTACTGCATTTATTATTGCATTTACGTTTTTTAACATTTATTATTATTACCTTTACACTAATTATTACATTTATTTTATTACCCTTATTATTACATTTATTGCACTTATATTATTTCCACATTTATTACTTCCATTATTACATTTACATTTCCGTTTATTATTCCATTTACATTTTACCGAAAAAAAAAAACGAATGAACCAAAAGCGAGTAAGGAAACACTCCAGACAACTTTAAGAAATTCACTCTTAGGTTAGAACCCGTTTACCCGACGCCGTAATGGATTTTTTTACCAAGAATCTCATTAAAGGGTCCAACTTATAAGTACCTTCGCACAAATTAAAGTTATCTTCTTGTTCTATACATACAGATTCTATTATTTTTCTTTTGACATAATTATTACATTTATAAAGTACCTTACTTGATTCCCAATCTGTAGCATGATTATTTTGGCTGGCGTGGTAAAACATGGCATTATTAGTATTACAACTTCTGAAGGCATATTTGTGTTCTTTAATACGGGTTTCAATATTTCTTCCAGTTTCTCCTACGTATACTAAATCATAACTTTTACAGGGAATGCCGTAGACAGAGGCTTGTTCCTGTTTTGCAACGTTCTTCCGAACCAATTTACTTTTCATGGTAGACGAATATTTGCACGCCAAAGCAAACTTAAAATCTTTCGTCAACGGTTTTACTCTTTCTAAGCCGGCAATGTAAGGCAAACTCACATATTGTTTTTTGGTTAACTGAATGTTCCCTAGGTGCGAATTCCTTAATGGTCTCTGGATTGTTTCCTTCTCGCCTTTTTCATTCGTTTTTCGGTTTACAATTTCTGTATAATAAACAACAGTGTAATAATGAATGTAATAATAAATTTATAATTTCTGTAATAAGTAATAATGCAATAATAAATGTAATGTATTTAATAATAAATGTAATAATTATGTAAAAAAATAATAGAATCTGTATGTATAGAACAAGAAGATAGTTTTAAATTTGTGCGAATGTACATTTAAGCGGGTCCCTTTAATGAAAATGCCCTTCCAGTGTCGGGAGAACGGGATCTAACCTAGGTGCGAATTTCTTAATGGTCCCTGGACTGTTTTCCCTCTTGATTTTGGTCCGTTCGTTTTTATGTATCCACCTGAAGAGGATGCCAGTGGGCATCGAAACTGTTGTGGAAATAAACTGTCTATTAGAGTGGGTTTTAATTTTCATATGCAAAAACAAGCAAACAAACGCTGGAAGCATTCGTACAGAAGTTCCATTTCTGGAGCACCAGCCTTTTGCTGATATATATGTGTGTGTGTATATATTTTATGTATAACAACTGCAATGTAAAACAAATGCCAAACATTTATTTTACAACATCCATGATCTCATCGTTTCGGCTTAATATATTAATAACGATACCACACAAAATAAAATTAAAATAAATACAATCAACTCATAAACAAATTTTGCCTTGTTCTAATATTTGTATTACGAAATAGATCCAAAATCTATTAAATAAATTAATTTTAATTTCATATATCTAATCTAAGGGGAAGCTATTATATTTTAATCCATTCGTATAGTAACGTGATAACAATCATCATGAACAACAAACATTACCATATATATATATATATGATGAATAAAACCACGAAGGAAAGGAAACACAAAAAGGTGCTCAAGCGCTTTCGTCTAATGACATCCTCAGGAACACTGAAGTACATAAAAGATTACGGCCTATATATAGGTTACAGAAAGAAAAAAAAATTAATAAATAACATACATACACACAAACACATATATATATATATATATTAGGGTGTTTCATACCTATGGGGTAAAATAAAAATGAGCTTGGAGTTTTAATCCACACGTTTCTCCGTATTCTAAAGAACAAGAAAACACGTTTGTGCAAGTTTCAACCAGATCGCGCTGCATTTAGAGGTCCCCAACTTTGACGACTTTTTGTCAGTTCATTTCTCGCCTGCCTGCAGTGAAGACGGTTTTCTTCGTCACTTGAGCGGTTCGTGTTGTATAGCCTATTGGACAACTATGGAGGTAATTATATATGCTACTAATTATCTCATTTTACTGTGGTATTGAAATTTATTATTATTTAACTTCTGCCATTTTACTGTGGTAGTGATATTTATTATTAATATTACATGAAATTAATTAGTCTGTTGCATATTGGACAACTAAGCTGGTAATTATTTATGATACTAATTAATGTAATTTTACTGCGGTATTGAAATTTATTTAATTAATGAATTGTCAAAGAGAACGTAGTGTACACGTATCAGTTTTATAAATAAAGAAAAGCAGTAACTGGGACTCGAACCAGTGTCATAGCCGTTTGGCGGCATCGCTCAAGTCGGCGTACACAGCACGCTATCCACTCCCTAGATGGTGTAGTGGATAGCGTGCTGTGTACGCCGACTTGAGCGATGCCGCCAAACGGCTATGACACTGGTTCGAGTCCCAGTTACTGCTTTTCTTTATTTAATTAATGAAATTAATTACGATGTGAAATTATTTCTGTGGAATTATTTAGTTTGTTTTCTTTTCCAGGTGTCTACCAGAGCGAAAACAGAAGTGTTTCTTATTGGCCAGACGGATGCGAACATCACATCAAGTGGCCTTCCAACTCAGTTGCAAGTACTCAAAAAGTACTTTTACCACCAAAAGGAGCAAAAATTTGGACGTACTAAATGCCTGAACCTGTGCCTGGATGCCTGTCTCATATTTTGGGAGAGAGCGAGAATCCCCATGATGCGTCGAGATTCGGCCTTGAGGAAGATGGAATCCCTTCTCAAGGAATACGACCGGCTTGTGAAGCACAAGTCACATAAAGCAGAGTCCTTCCGAGTGAAGGAGGCGATGTTCAAGGAGGCAATAGCGAAGGAGATCATGGACATTGCTCATTCACAGGCTAAGGAAATGATGAAGAATCAGGAGGACATCCACTTTCTCGACATGCAGCGTGAAGATCCAAATTCCTGCAGCATGGGCCCTGTTGACATGAAGCTTCACTATAAGGAGATTAGGAAAAGGAAGAGGCTGGACAAGATTAAGGAACAACAGGAGAAGGCCAGGAAGGAACAAGGAGCTGCAGAAGATACGGGGGCTTTAGTGATTTCAACTTCGTCAGAGACTGACTCAGATGTCGTTGACCCAACCGTGGAAGTTTTTCCATCGTTTGTTGAATAAAAATTCATTGACAGATTTTTGTTTAATTTTTTCCGTTTATGATCTGCCAGAGCATCAAACTGGGGACCCGTAAACTTTAAACTATTGAATTAATACTTCGGTTTATCAGTCTCCTCAGCAAATGGAACAAGGGGATCCATGTGGATTAAAATTTTTCCAAACTTTTAATTTATGAAACACCCTAATATATATATATATATATATATATATATATATATATATATATATATACATACATATCTACACACATACATACATATATATATATATGCAATAAACGGAGAAGTAAAAATAATAATTAAAAATTAAAGATTAGAGGATTAACCAAGAGGCATACAGATTTGTAAGGAAAAATATCGATTTTTAGCACAAGATCAAATGAATTAAAAATACAAATTTATACTGGAAATCTACCAATTCACCTTCTCTGCCCTACCTTTACGGTCTTATTAAAACCCACAAACCTGGCAACCCTATGCGCCCTATTATTAGCTCGGTGGGCTCTATTACTTATAAACACTCCAAATGGCTTGTCAAAGTCTTGTCCCCCATTCTCGGAACTATCTCTAATTCACATGTAAAAAATTCCATGGATCTTACTGAAAAATTGAATAATGCACGTACTGAAACTAACGATAGATTGATCAGTTTTGACGTTTGTTCATTGTTTACAAAAGTGCCGATTGATGATATGCTTGACTTTCTCCCAAGAATTACATAAGTATGACCTGCCACTACCTTCACACATTGTTTTGGAACTTATTAAGCTTTGCATCAAAGACTGTAAATTCACTTTCAACAACGAGTATTATCAACAAGTGTTTGGGATGGCCATGGGCAACCCCTTATCGCCCCTCCTCTCCAATATTTATATGGAGTTTTTCGAAATTACTTACATTCCGAGAATCCTGGGGGTTGGCATCCCTTGGTTGCGGTACGTCGACGATATTTTGTGTATCTGGCCCATGAATCGTGACCTGGATAACTTCCTCCTTCAGTTAAATGATCAAGTCCCCACCATTAAGTTTACTTTAGAAGTGGAACAAGACAATTCAATCCCATTTTTGGATGTGCGGGTACATAGGGAAAGCCCATGTTTTAAGTTTAGTATCTATGAAAACAACAAACAATTTGTCCTACGTACACTTTTACTCGGGACATGACACCCCCACTAAGAAGGCCATTTTTTCATCAATGTTTCTCCGCGCCCTTAGGATCGCCAGTCCGGAATACATCAATGCCGAATTGGAAAAAATCAACGGTATTGGAAGTGATCTGTGTTACCCATCTGCGTTTATGGAATCTTGTCTCAACAAGGCAAAACGAACTTTCTATCGTGTCAATAATAACACTCGTACTTTGTCAAAAAATATTTTAGTACTTCCATTTTTCCCGGGCTTTTTAGGCATTGCTAATGTACTTAAACTTTTGGATATTAATGTAGTATTTCATATAACAATATTGTGAAAAATATCATAGTAAAAAATAGCCCTACCAATAATTCAGGCATTATTTATAAAATTGGGTGTAAACAATGTGATTCCTTTTACATAGGTCAGACGGGAAAGGATTTGCACACACGTATAAAACAGCATCAATATTCCGTTAGAACAGGACAGTTGTCCAGTGCTCTTTTGTCCATTTGTCAGAGTTATCCCACTGTATTGATTGGAATAATGCTTCAGTTTTATTTCATTCTAGTAACATTGTCAATAGAAATATTCTTGAGTCTGCCATTATCCAACTTTCAAATAACTTCAACATAAGCAAAGGTCTTTTTCAACTCGATCCTGTTGTTTTGAATTCCTTCAAAACAAATTTAGATAAAAAGGGTAGGACGCTAAATCTTTGGTAAACTTGTACGCTACTTTATTAACTTTTAATCTTCATTTTATTTTTATATATATCGAAACTTGACTCTAAAAGGCAAAGTGTTAAAACCCGGGTAGATTTCCAGTATAAATTTGTATTTTTAATTCATTTGAGCTTGTGCTAAAAATCGATATTTTCCTTACAAATCTGTATGCCTCTTGGTTAATCCTCTAATCTTTAATTTTTAATTTTTATTTTTACTTCTCCGTTTATTGCATATATATATATATATATATATATATATATATATATATATATATATGTGTGTATGTGTGTAGATATGTATGTATATATATATATATATGTATATATATATATATATATGTGTTTGTGTGTATGTATGTTATTTATTAATTTTTTTTTTCTTTCTGTAACCTATATATAGGCCGTAACCTTTTATGTACTTCAGTGTTCCTGAGGATGTCATTAGACGAAAGCGCTTGAGCACCTTTTTGTTTCCTTTCCTTCGTGGTTTTATTCATCATAAATATTTTTCACGTGTTACTTTCGTGAAATAATTTTCATATATATATATATATATATATATATATATATATATATATATACAGGGTGTCCGACAATTATCTGTACAAGTTTTGGCTGTTATTAAAAGTCAACCATGAAGTGTAGAAATTCCAGTGTTGTCCCATTTTACAGAGAATCTCATTAAGTTTTTTCTGATACCAAGTTTTGACAAGTTTTTTAGAAATTCCAGTGTGTCCGAAAATTATCTGTACAATTTCATCTTTTAATAAAATTCTTGATAACACACGTAAAATTCTTAAACAAGATTATTTAGAATCTGTATTTTCAAAAGTTTCTTTTATTAAAGTAACGTTGTTACAAACATTCGATATGTGCACCATCAGTTATTCGCAAAACATCCAATCGATAATCCAAATGTTGCCATGTACGCTGCAGCATATCCACATCAATTCGCTCAATAGCAGCTGTGATTCTTGCTTTTAAATCATCAATGTCTGTCACCCGCGTACAAAAAAGAAAAAACTTGTCAAAACTTGTTATCAGAAAAAACTTAATGAGTTTCTCTGTAAAATGGGACAACACTGGAATTTCTACACTTCATGGTTGACTTTTAATAACAGCCAAAAATTTTACAGATAATTCTCGGACACCCGGTATATATATATATATATATATAACAGCCCTTTTCAAAAGACTAGGATGAACGCGAATACTTGCAATTTATATTTCGTAAATTCAAATATCGATATCTTCCTTCATAGACGTATATTTCATCCATGTAGTTTTCTGTTATTTACATCGCCTCACGTTTCTCGAAAATAGTAGAGAAGTTCTTATAACTACGCCACTTAAATGATAACTTATGAACTAATTGAGTTTGGTATTAAAAGGTCCCGCTCAAATGATCTGTGTGTCTATATACAGTCTAATGCAACGATTTAAAAAATTAACCACCCCGATTATCCAAGCTATTACCAATCCTACCATACGTCTTCTAAGCTATAGAATTTATGATATGAGAACGGCTGGTTGTAGCTTCACACAACTTTGAAAGTACTGTATTATTTCTCATTAATTGTATATATTTCTATCCTTAGTATGTGATTTGTCATTGTATTATTAATATTAGGCATTTGGATAATGGTCTAGCAATAAACTTATTCATATTCAATTTTGATACAAAACATTGAAATAAATAAGCAAGTATGCCTTAAATTTCGAACAAACAACAAACAGTTAAAGAAAACGACTAGTGGATTTTTCGGCGGTAACTCTATTATTTGTGTTTCTTTCCGAATCATCAGCCCCATCTGTAAAATACTTGGTCAAGGGACTAACAACTTCAATACAACCACATCTTGCATCGTCGGTAAAGATGAATTTATTTAACCTCTTATTAGGTATGCAATAATCAACTGTTACCTCGAAGGAAAGCAAAGAAACGTACAAGTTATATTTCCAGTCGACCACAGTGTCTGTATTTCTGTTGTCAGTTTCTGTACAAATGGCAATAAAAAGACTTCTTTACAATCACAATATATGCACATAATAAAGGCATGTTATACATATATATATATATATATATATATATATATATATATATGTTAAGCATCACAATATTAAAAACTCATCAATAATATATTCTCTTTTTAACTCACCTAAAAGAATCTGCAAGTTTTATAATTTATTTAATGTCTAAAATCAAATTGCTGAAGACGACAATAACTAAAGCATACAGATTCAGCTAAGACATAAGAGAAAATTAAATCAAGTGGGACTGAAATCGAACCTTCAACCTTTTAACGCTGATCAAACAATTTTCTAAAAGAATTTGAGCAACAACGAAAGACGACTTCTCTCTTTGGTTCTAATTCTAAGTTAACAAACTTTGAGATAAATTATTTTAAACACTCTTTATCATCTGAAAAACTTTTTCATAGTTTAAAACGAATCCTAATAGCTGACGATACCAAATTTTCCCATTAGACCTAGCCTTTATGCATACATCACCCATAAACACTTTTATGAACTTAAAACTCATAAAGTTTTTCCCCCTATTCAATAGTTAGATATCGCTTGCCTAAAAGAATCATCAGGTCCTACTTTCACGTCCTTACAAAAGCAAAGGTACCATTCTTCTTAACAAATCAGATGATAATAAGTTGAATAAAGCCCTCAACGACTCCGCCAAATTCAAAAAAATTAATGACAAGCCTCTAGTACTTTCCCTAAACTTGAAGATAAAATCATCCGTTTCCTCAAAAATTATATGATCAAAATATAATTTCGGAGGATGATTACGACCACTCTACCGTCACCTCCCCAGACACTCTTTACGGCCTCCCTAAAATACACATACCAAATTTACCCATTAGACCTATCCTTTTTGCCTACATCACCCATAATTTACACCTAGCAAAATTCCTAATTCCAACCAACTCCACACTAACCCCTAATGCAGAATGAATATTCCATCCACATTTCCTACGAATTCGTCAAAGAAATACTGACGTTGAACAATTCCAACAACCTCCATATGCACAGCTTTGACATAGTATTCCTCTACAACAACGTGCCAATTAGAGAAGCCATCGACACTGGCACCAACAATTTAGTTTCCATAATCAGAACACAGACCTCAACCTAACGAAACAAGAATTTACCAAACTGCTAACCCTTGACACCTCAGACACCTACTTCTTTTCCACTTTACCAACAAACCTATTCACTAGCCACGGGATCCCCCTAAGAGCCACACTAGTTAACATCTTTCTCTGTTATCACGAAAATAATGGCTACTCCATTACCGTACCCATTACAAACACACTTATATAAAGGATATGTCGATGACACCTTTCTACTCTTTCACATTGCTAACCACGACCCTCTTTTTATTAACTGTCTCAATTCCCAGCATCAAATCATCAAAATCACTAAAGAAAACGAACCTAACAACACCCTACCCTTTTTTAGATATAACAATAACAAAACAAAATAATAAATTCAGCACTTCCATATATCGAAAACCTACATATACAGACCTAGATACTTAAGCCACTCCCCTTACTGTATAAAATTAACAGCATTAAAATCTTAATCCATCGTGCTTATCAACTTTGTTCCTCCTACTTATCCTTCCACAACGAAATAGAATTCGTTCACAGTTTCTGCATTAATATTCCTTTCCCAAAACATTTACTACATTCTCTAACTAGAAATTTTCTCAACAACATTTATCAGCCCTTTAAAGGCCCCACTGTTAAAAAAGATATACATTACTTTTCTTCATACTACGACTATATTAGTTACAAAATACAATCAGAACTTCGCCACCTACTCATCCCACTTTACCCTAAATTTAGTCATCAATTTTTATTCACCAATAATAATAGCATTAATTCATATCTCAACCATAAAGAAGAAAACCCAGCCCCCTGTCTCATCCAATATCTACTGTCTCATTTGTACTTCTTAGCAATGATGATGGAAATCGAATTTCCGAAACGTCTGACTAATAAAACATGTACTACCTTCCAGTCCACCTATTCCTTACTATATATATATATATATATATATATATATATATATATACAGGGTGTTTGAAAACTTTCTGTACAAATTGTAATGGGGGATAGGCAACACCAAGACAAACCCTTTTCGGCTATATTGGTGGAGCTGGTACATAAATGAATGAAAACAAGTGTACACGGCATGTTTATTTAAAGGTGCTGAAAGTTGCGACCGGTAGCATCAATGCATGCCCGACAGCGTCGAAGCATTGACCGACGTACACGTCGAAAGATTCTCGGCATTTCGGGAACAGTTCCAGCGGTGACAGCGATTCTTGCTACGAGGTCTTCTTCTGAGTAAATGGGAGTCTCGTACACGAGGTTCTTCATGTGTCCCCACAGGAAGAAATCGAGGCATGTTAAATCGGGCGATCTCGGTGGCCAGGCTACGGGCCCACCCCGGCCTATCCATCGGTCCCCAAAAGTGGCGTTCAGATAATCCCGCACATCGTTGCTGGAGTGTGCTGGGGCCCCGTCGTGTTGAAACCACATTCGTCTACGAATAGCCACGGGAACATCTTCCAGCAGTTCCGGCAACGTTTCTTCAAGAAATATCCGATAAACCGGCCCGTCGAATCGGGCAGGCAGCAGGTACGGCCCAATCAACTTGCCATGGACGATACCCGCCCAAACATTGACGGCGAACCGTTCTTGATGAGCATGCACCCGTGTAGCTTGTGGATTTGCGTGCGCCCACACGTGAGAATTGTGCATGTTAAACACACCCTCACGTGTGAAACAGGCCTCATCTGAGAACAGCTCATAAGCCGGAAAATTAGGCTGCACCGCTGTCTGCTGCAGAAACCAGCGTGCGAATTCCACACGAAGAGGGTAATCCCGAGGTTGTAATGCCTGGACTCTCTGACGATGAAACGGATGTAACTGCTGCTCGTGCAACACTCTCCAGACAAGGTCGTGGTTCACACCGAGGATACGTGCAACACCTCGCGTGCTTGCGCTTGGATTGTCCTGAAATCGCTGTAGGATTTCTTCTTCCATGTTAGGAGTGCGCACGTTTCTCACCCGACCAGTGTCATGCATGTTTGCATGGAATGTTCCAGTTTCTCGCAGTCGCCGATGCAAATGCGCAAACGTTTGGTGGTTTGGCACACGTCTGTTTGGGAAGCGCTGTCGGTACAACCTCACAGCAGCTCTTCCGTTTCCATTGGCAGCCCCATACACCATATGCATGTCAGCCATCTCAGCAGTCGTGAAGCGCTCCATGTTACGAGTACTACGTCCGATTTAAGAATGCCCGCGGCAAGCGCGAGTCTAGCCCACTTCACCTTTTAGCCAATTGCAGCGGCGCCCTCTCGCGCCGAATGGTGACGTCAGCGGACATACACTTATAGACGAAAAGGGTTTGTCTTGGTGTTGCCTATCCCCCATTACAATTTGTACAGAAAGTTTTCAAACACCCTGTATATATATATGTATATATATATATATATATATATCTATATATATATATATATATATATATATATATATATATATATATATATATATATATAAGGAATCTTACTACTACTGCTAACATTCTGTACCCAGACATGGCAAATCTGGGTTTTCTGAGTTTCATTTGTTAACACACCAGAAAATAAATTGAATTGAAGCCTAAAATAATTATAGATTATAGGTATATAAATTCCTCATTATTATTATTACAATATACATGCCGCAAGACGTACAGCTTTTGATATCTTCAATAGATGAAAGACTCGTTTCTTGCTAGATAATAATTCATCTACTCGTGACGATAGATGATGACACGAAGGTTTCTATTCACGTGTCCAGAGAGTGGAACAAACACTTTCACAAAATCAGTTGAGAAAATAAGAAGTAGATGTTAACAAATTTTACCACACACACACACACACACACACACACACACATTTCCGCATATTTAGTTATTTATTCAACTATCATTAGCCTTCGATTCTATAGGTAAGGCAGCTTTCTGGGTTTCTGGCCACTGTATAATGTTTGAGCCTAAGGCTATTATTGGTTTACAGTCCTTCAAAAAGGGTCTTCATAATTTTGAAGTTGTACAAAATATGTCTACCCCACTAATTAAATTATTAAGGGTTCAGTTTAGAGTTAAAGTTTTGTATTGCGAATGTAATCTACGCATAACCTTTTGTTTAGATTAATGTATCTAGAGATGGCTTAGATACTAACTATTGAATAGGGTCAGTAGCCTTAGATCATGCTGCCCTCAAAACTTATCTTAGACTGTATAATCTATTTTTAATAGGATAAAACTAATTTTTCCATACACATGGGTATTAAAGTTCATGAGGTCTAACATTTCTTAAGCCTATCAAAGGTTGTAAATCACCTTCAGTAGACTGGATTGCAACGCCTATGTAAACTGGCCTAGGTTTTCGGTAATGCAATAGCCTATCTTAGTCCAATAATTAAGTTTTAAGTACACAAAATTTTAAGTACACACACACATACACACACACATATATATATATATATACTAGGTGAGGTACCCGCCGTTGCCTGGGTTAATTGAATGCCCGGTTAGGTCAACTGGATGCCCCCAAAACCCCCTCACCCCCCTTTATGCAACTTGGGGGCTAACCCCTCCAACATTACCCCACCCCTCCCCCATTACCCCCACCCCTCTCCCCCACCTCCACCCTTCCACCATTACTGCCCGGGATAAATTTCACAAACAGACAAACAGACAGGCTAAACTACAGAAAAGAACGCAGCCGTGAAAATTTTGAGCTTCACATTGTGTCAAGATTTCTGAATCTGATCAGATATCCCCCAAACCCCCCTGACCAAATAATTACTGTCGGTTCAATTATTTGGTCAAGAAAACTATAGAAAAGAACACAGTCATGAAAATCTTGAGCTTCACATAGCCGCCCGTAATACAAACAGACAAACAGACAGGCTGACCGACTCTGTGTTGACATTCTTCATCCCATAAGAGGTTCCCGTGCCAAATTTGGTAGCTCTAGGTCAAACGATTTGCGCTTGCATAAAGGACAGACAGACAGAAAGGCGAATATATATATATATATATATATATATATATATATATATATATATATATATATATATACGTCTACAGGGCATAGATGAAATAGACGAGCTGTTCACTCGAGATCACCTGTAAATTTGAATCTGTACACTCAGATGAATATATGTTGCACTCAGATGAAGGGACGAGATGTTTTCATGCACTCTCTGCAACACATAGCCATGTACACCCAGGCTCATCTGGTATTGTGGTGAGACGAGCATCTAATCTTCTTTTGTTTGAGATATGGTAGAAATGAAGAAATTAAGCAGATTGCATATTTGGCCAGATGATCCGGGAGTACATGGCTATGTGCGGTGGAAAGCGCAAGAGAGCGGCTCACTCCTCCACCAAGCCAGTCCTAGATGCAGGGACCACCAGCTTCACATTCGTTTGAAGAGAGAACGACGCGTGGAAACGCATCGTGGTATATACACACATTTTATTCATGCAGTTAACCGTGATTTACGGTCGTCATTTGAGTTAACATGAACTACTAATTGTTAACATTAAGCATTTATCCGTGATCGTGACATGGAGTTAACCGCGACTTGGAAGTGTTTACATTCGAGGGTCCCTCCCGCCATACTAACAAAATGCGGCTTAGTCGGTGTCTCTCAGCGCGGCCAAAGACAATATTAGGAACGAACTTATCAAAGAGGCAAAGACAAAAAATCTCAAACTAAACCCAATAACCATCCAAACAACGCTGGACAATAGGAAAGGCGGAATATGTAGTGTCCCCAAACTAAAGACCTGAAAAGGGAGCTCTCCCCCGAACACTGAAGGAAATTAGCTTGGTTATCACTTATCAGTGGATCAAGGCTTTTAACCAGCCTCCTATGGACCTCAGAAACGTTTTACCTCCGAAATTTTATTTTGATCATATAATTTTTGAGGAAATGGATGATTTTATCTTCAAGTTTAGGAAAAGTACTAAAGGCTTGTCATTAATCTTTTTGAATTTGGCGGAGTCGGTGAGGGCTTTATTCAACTTATTATCATCATCTGATTTGTTAAGAAGAATGGTATCTTTGCTTTTGTCAGGACGTGAAATTATGATGGAGTCATCCCTGATGATTCTTTTAGGCAAGCGATATCTTACTATTGAATAGGGGGAAAAACTTTATGAGTTTTAAATTTATAAAAGTGTTTATGGGTGATGTATGCATAAAGGCTAGGTCTAATGGGAAAATTTGGTATCGTCAGCTATTAGGATTCGTTTCAATCTGAAAAAGTTTTTCAGATGATAAAGAGTGTTTAAAATAATTTATCTTAAAGTTTGTTAACTTAAAATATAGGCCCAAAGAGAGAAGTCGTCTTTCGTTGTTGCTCAAATTCTTTTAGAAAATTGTTTGATCAGGGTTAAGAGGTTGAAGGTTCGATTTCAGCACCACTTGATTTAATTTTCTTTTATGTCTTAGCTGAATCTGTATGCTTTAGTTATTGGCGTCTTCAGCAATTTGATTTTAGACATTAAATAGATTATAAAACTTGCAGATTCTTTTATGTGAGTTAAAAAGAGAATATATTTATTGATGAGTTTTTTAATATTGTTATGTTTAACGTATATATATACTGTATATATATTATATTTTATATATATATATATATATATACCTTTGGTAACCTTTGGCTTGCTTCCGCCCGAATTGTTCATTCTGACGAAGGCCAAGCTTTTCACTCCACCTTAGACCTATAGTTTAACGTGGAATCCGAACCACGCCCCATCAGCAGCCCAGCGTCTTAATCACTAGGCCACCTAGGGTACCCATTTATTCTTTATTGTGTGGAAGGATGAACAGCTGGGACTGCTGGGTTTTGCTGCGAGCCGGCTGCCTTCCAGTCTCGAACCCGGGGCCGATGGATTCGTAGTCAGCGACGCTAACTACTACACCACCGAGGCGCATATGTATATATGTATATATGTATAACATGTATACATGTTATACATATATACATATGTATATATGTATAACATGTATACATGTATATATGTATAACATGTATAACATGTATATATGTATAACATCCTTTATTATGTGCATATATTGTGATTTTAAAGAAGTCTTTTTATTGCAGTTTGTACAGAAATTGACAACAACTTGTACGTTTCTTTGCTTCGAGGTAACAGTTGATTATTGCATACCTAATAAGAGGTTAAATAAATTAATCTTTACCGACGATGCAAGATGTGGTTGCATTGAAGTTGTTAGTCCCTTGACCAAGTATTTTACAGATGGGGCTGATGATTCGGAAAGAAACACACAAATAACAGAGTTACCGCCGAAAAATCCACTAGTCGTTTTCTTTAACTGTTGTTTGTTCGAAATTTAAGGCATACTTGCTTATTTATTTCAATGTTTTGTATGAAAATTGGGTGCTCCTTTAGTATGCGGTCTACAAATTCTGCCGCGCTCTACTTTTTTCAAAGTGCAGTCTACAGGTTTTTTTCGTTAAATTTGTGCCTGCTCACGCATTCTGCCGCTCTTTTTTTTTCGCTAAATGACTCACTCACATGACTTAGACCCTATTTGACCTTGAAATTCAAAATGATTGTTTAACATCAGTAGCTTGAGAAATTTGAAGCAGTAAAGTTGTAAACAATTCAATTGCCGGTGCTACTATAGTATGCGGTCTACCTACGGTTGGTTAGGTTTAGTCAAGATATTTTCGTTAAAACTAACGAAAATATCATGACTAAACCTAACCAATCGTCAAGGGCGACTGACATTGGGATGTAAACAAGCAATTAGTAAACAAGCTAAGAAGGTATACTTACATTTAAACTTTTTGTGTTTTTAACGTTTCAATAAATTTTTTTCCTTACATTTAAACTTTTATGTTTTTAACTTTTCAATAAATTTTTTTCAAGTAAGATTGTTATTTCAACCTTCTTTAACTACATTTAAAAAAATTGGTGTAGACCGCATCCTAAAGTGTGAATTTGTCTGTAGACCGCATACTAAAGTGTGAATTTGTCTGTAGACCGCATACTAAAGTGTGAATTTGTCTGTAGACCGCATACTAAAGGAGCACCGAAAATTGAATATGAATAAGTTTATTGCTAGACCATTATCCAAATGCCTAATATTAATAATACAATGACAAATCACATACTAAGGATAGAAATATCTACAATTAATGAGAAATAATACAGTACTTTCAAAGTTGTGTGAAGCTACAACCAACCGTTTTCATATCATAAATTCCATAGCTTAGAAGACTTACGGTAGGATTGGTAATAGCTTGGATAATCGGGGTGGTTAATTTTTTAAATCGTTGCATTAGACTATATATAGACACAGATCATTTGAGCGGGACCTTTTAATACCAAACTCAATTAGTTCATAAGTTATCATTTAAGTGGCGTAGTTATAAGAACTTCTCTACTATTTTCGAGAAACATGAGGCGATGTAAATAACAGAAAACTACATGGATGAAATATACGTCTATGAAGGAAGATATCGATATTTGAATTTACGAAATATAAATTGCAAGTATTCGCGTTCATCCTAGTCTTTTGAAAAGGGCTGTTATATATATATATATATATATATATATATATATATATGATAATGTTTGTTGTTCATGATGATTGTTATCACGTTATTATACGAATGGATTAAAATACCGGGTGTACATAAAGTCAGGATCTATTTTTGTGAAGCACTTGGAAATTATATGGAATTCAATCATAAAATGATAAAGTGGTAACATTTATTAAATAATTAAGAGTAGGATTCGACGTGATGCCCATTAATATCCCTGCACAGCTCAAATCGTTCCGCAGCATTTCTAAACACATTCTGGAGCATTTGCGGGGTTATGTTATCTGCAGCAGTTCGTATACGTGTACGTAAGTTTTCAAGACTCGTAATCTTCGTCTGATAGACTTGCGATTGGATAAAGCCCCATGCAAAGAAATCTAAAGGGGTTAAATCTGGTCATCTCGCTGGCCAAGGTCTGTTGCTTCCGCGTCCGATTCAGCGATTTGGAAAACGTCCATTTAGATAATCCTGAACAATTTTGGCTTAGTGACAAGGAGCACCATCATGTTGATAGACGACGGGGATAGGATTGTTAGTACCGTCGTCTATCAACATGATAGTGCTCCTTGTCACTATGCCAAAATTGTTCAGGATTATCTAAATGGACGTTTTCCAAATCGCTGGATCGGACGCGGAAGCAACAGACCTTGGCCAGCGAGATCACCAGATTTAACCCCTTTAGATTTCTTTGCATGGGGCTTTATCCAATCGCAAGTCTATCAGACGAAGATTACGAGTCTTGAAAACTTACGTACACGTATACGAACTGCTGCAGATAACATAACCCCGCAAATGCTCCAGAATGTGTTTAGAAATGCTGCGGAACGATTTGAGCTGTGCAGGGATACTGATGGGCGTCACGTCGAATTTTACTCTTAATTATTTAATAAATGTTACCACTTTATCATTTTATGATTGAATTCCATATAATTTCCAAGTGCTTCACAAAAATAGATCCTGACTTTATGTACACCCTGTATAATAGCTTCCCCTTAGATTAGATATATGAAATTAAAATTAATTTATTTAATAGATTTTAGATCTATTTCGTAATACAAATATTAGAACAAGGCAAAATTTGTTTATGAGTTGATTGTATTTATTTTAATTTTATTTTGTGTGGTATCGTTATTAATATATTAATCCAAAACGATGAGATCGTAGACATTGTAAAAGAAATCTTTGGTATTTGTCTTGCACTACAGTTGTTATACACACATATATATCAGCAGAAGGCTGGTGTTCCAGAAATGGATCTTCTGCACGAACGATTCCATCGTTTGTTTGCTTGTTTTTGCATGTTTGTTCTTGTTTGTCTCATGAAAGACTATGAAAGATCCCCACACAGGAGGATTTTTTCTCGTGAAGGAAGGCAAGGATGAATCTTTTTTTTTTCAAGGAGGAAGGGGGCCCCACAAGGGGCCGAATGTTCCCAGGAAAGAGTTGTCTCGGGAGATGATCTGCCGTCTAGATGGTACGACATATTCTTTTTCGTTCTCAGAATCAACGTTTCCATCTATTCTAATAGAGGTTATTGCTTTTGAAAAACATTCATATACTTTATAAAGGGGAGTGAGTGCGATGGAGGATAGTGGAACAGCGCAAATATTGACCTCGCTTGAACGAATCTTTTTTGTGAGGTGGATGGGAGTGTGGAGAGTGTAGTGCTCTGGATGGCGTGAATGGGAGAAGCGTTGAATTTGAAACCACTCGACGCGGGTTCGAGTTGCACTCCCTCCTAGTACCCCATTTTATTGCGTATATACTTTTTATCTTACTATTAATTTATTAAATAGAAAAGAATAACTACAGAAAAGAGACCATTTTTTTTACCTAAAAAAAAGGAACTGAATCGTTAAATTTTGTTTGTTAGTTGGTCGATCTGTTTTACGTCGTCCTTCCGGTAACATCACCAACCAGGAAAAGTAAGTCCCTTTCTTTTTTTTTATGCAGGAAGGAGGGGGCAAGGGCAACTGCCTGCAAAAGCCCCATAGAAGAAGAAGAGAGCCAAAATCAAGGCCGGGGTTTTCGAGATACCTAGACACTCTGCATTTGGAAGATGGGAGGTCATAGACAGGAGGAAAGATGGATTGAGGAAGATTGTTCCAGAGTTGAGCGGTTGAGTAATGAAAGATTGAAAATATCAATTAACCCTTGCTTTAGACTGTTGCACAGAAAAGAAATGAAAAAGTGTAGAAAGTCTGGTGCTGCGTGCTCTCCTTAAAGGAGGAGGCATGCAGTTAGAGAGTTCAGAAGAGCAATGTCCGTTATAATAGCGATAGTAAAGAGAGAATGAGGCAACCTTGCGGCGAAGAGAGAGAGATTGAAGACAATCTGTGAGAGGCGGGGAAGTGAAAAGACGAAAAGCCTTTGAGTCTAGTATCTGGATGCGAATGACAGTGATTGCAGATAATTAATACAAAAAATAAGTAAATTAACAGAAAAGACTTTTCTTAATTAAAAAAAATAAATAAATAAATAAAAATTTCCAAAAATCTCAAAAAATCGTTAACTTTAGCAGTTAACGATTTTTTGAGATTTTTGGAAATTTTTATTTATTTATTTTTGCAAGAGAAAACGGGAAACAATTTTATTTTAAATAATATAAAAGTAAACATATTTGTATTCCTTTTGTTATTTTAACATTTATTTTTCAAGGTTTATATTTTATCTTTGTTGAGTTTGTGTATATATATATATATATATATATATATATATATATATATATCAGTGATGTAGGTCTCGAGATCGGTCTCGGTCTCGAGACCGATCTCGAGACCAAATTTGCAGATCTCGATCTCGATCTCGGTCTCTGCTATTTAGATCTCGGTCTCGATCTCGGTCTCGACAGACGCGGTCTCGGTTTTTCTCCCCGAGACCTTTCGAGACCTCTCGAGACCGTAATGAAAAATACATGTTGAAACTGGGAAGATTTTGAACCGCAGAACCTCATATTTTAGACAACTGCTCTCCAATAAAGTTTTGGCACCAGAAAAGGGATAAATTCCCATCACTGGCCAATATTGCCATGACTGTTTTAACAGTGCCTGCCTCTAGTGCTCCAATTGAGCGTGAATTTAGCCATGGAGGCATAATAATGAGGCCCCACAGAAGTCGAACTTCAGCAGATCTTCTGAGCATGCTGATGTTCCTTAAGTGTAATGAGCACCTATCATGCTTTAAATAAATGCACAAGTCAAACTGGGTAGTTGGTACGTTCATTAAACCTTCTGTAACAGATATAAAAGAAGTAAATAAATATAAAGTACGTATATATATATATTCATTTGTTAATTTATAGGCTACACTTTTTGCATTCAACACACTACATCTGAGAAAGTAGTTATTAGTTTATTAATATACTTAACATAGTCTAATTTCCATAGTAGTGTAAAACAAATTGAAAGGGCATGAGCTTCGTCTCGATCTCGATCTCGGTCTCGAATTTTAAGGGTCTCGATCTGGGAAGGTAGATCTCGATCTCGAACTTTGATCTCGGTCTCGATCTTGGTCTCACAGGATCAGGTCTCGGTCTCGGTCTCAGTCTCGGACTTGGTGGTCTCGACTAAATCACTGATATATATATATATATATATATATATATATATATATATATATATATTCACAAAAGTCCATGTTGATAACCTACTTGATATTTTAAAAGATAAGATTTCTGAATATTCTTTCCCTGTTCAACACAATACTCTTATTCTCTTATTGAGTTAATTAAGCTTTGCGTCAAAGATTGTAAATTTCAGTTTGAAAATAAGTTTTATGCTATGTCGTTTGGAATGGCGATGAGAAATCCCCTTTCACCTGTACTGGCTAACTTATATATGGAATTTTTTGAAAGTAGAATTCTGCCTACGATTGTTAATTTTAACCTGGTTTGGTACAGGTATATAGATGATATTTTATGCCTTTGGCCTAACAATTTGGATGTTGACTTATTTCTTGGTAGGCTCAACAATTTAGTCGCATCTATTAAGTTCACAGTTGAAAAAGAAAATGATGGAAGCTTATCTTTTCTGGATCTAAAAATTTGGAGATGCTCTAATCAGTTCAAATTTGAAGTCTATCGCAAGCCTACTAATAATAACTTTCATGTGCATTTTTATTTTGACCGTCATCCTCGATTAAATCCTCTATTTTCTCTGCTATGTTTCTTAGAGCATTGAGAGTTGTCAGTCCTGAATTTTTAGATTCCGAGTTATGCAATATCATGAATATTGGTACTAAATTATGCTATCTTATTTCATTTTTAGATAACTGTCTTAGGAAAGCCAAGAATAAGTATTATAATAATGTAACTGTAAAGGAATTTGAGCGTAAAAATATCCTTAGCCTACCTAACCATGTTAATTTCCAATATCTTCCGGCATCAATATGTAGTCTTTAAGTCTAATAATACTGTTAAATCACGCCTAATAAAGAATAGCCCGGATAATGTTGTTGGTTGCGTGTATTCGATCGGATGTACACAATGTATCTCAGTATATATCGGCCAAACGGGTAAAACGTTAAATATTAGGGTAAAACAGTATAAATATGCGTGCAGAACAGCTAATAATTCAAATGCTTTGTTTAACCATATGTATAGATGTAATCATAGCATCAAGTGGGATAGTTCTAAAGCGCTTGTTGAAAACAGATATAATTGAAAGAACTATTCTAAAATGTGCATTATCCATTTTAAAAACAATTTCAATAACAGTGCGGGAATGTATAAAATTGACATCTTAAAATTCCTTTTGCCTCTCATTAACTCTTGTTAAGTATGTGCTAATTGTTTTGGTTTCCGTTACGTTGGATATACAGTATTTATGGCATCTTGCCTTCTCTCTTCATTCCCTGACGAGGTGTAGCTCTGAATAAACGAAAGGCCTTGGAATCGTTTTTCATTTTCCTTGTGGGTTTGCATCATGTATATATATATATATATATAATATATGTGTGTGTGTGTGTGTACATATATATATATATACACTTGTATATATGTTAGTTTCTCTTTCGATATGTTTTAATTCGGTTTATTTTAAATTTTTTGTTAAAATATTTTAATTTCTTTTCCAGAGAATATTTTCTAATTTATTATTTTTTTTAATTATAACTTTTTTATTATTACAATTAACTTGGTTTTTGCTTCCGCTCTAATTATTCATTCTGACGAAGGTCAAGCTTGTCACTCCACGTTAGACCTACAGTTTAACGTGCAATCTGAACTACGCACTACGGGTGGTCAGAAATTAGAAATTTCTCGCCCTGATTCGATCTCACGACGTTCTGACCAGCAGCCCAGTGTCTTAACCACGAGGCTACCCAGGGTACCCATTTATCTACCAACCAATTTTTATTTTGTGGAAGGATGACCAGCTGAGTTTTGCTGCGCGCTGCCTGCCGACACCGAGTCTGGATCCTGGGGCGATGGATTGTAGTCAGCGATGCTAACCACTACATCACCAATTACCACCGATTACCGAGGCCACTGATTTGGAAAAGGACTTGGGTGTGCTAATTAGCAGCGACCTTAAGTTTACGAAACAGTGCGTAGAGGTGGAAAAGAAAGCCCAGAAGTTGTTGGGTTATATCAGGAGGCAATTTCAGTTTCGGAACAAGGAGATTGTGCTCTCTCTGTACAATTCCCTGGTTCGGAGTATGCTGTGCAGTTCTGGTCGCCCACCCTCAGGAAAGATATTGACAGGCTGGAGCGAATCCAGGCGAGGGCCACAAAGTTAATCTCTTCCGTTAGGCATATGGGTACAATCGACGCTTACGCTGCCCTGAACTTGTCTTCGCGGGAAACTCGGAGGCTGCGCCGTCAACTCATCGAGGTTTTCAAGTTCTTACGCGGGTTCAGCAATGTCGATTTTAGAAGCATGTTTAGTTTAAATGATAACTCAACTCGCAGCAATGGTTGGAAGTTGGCTTTGAAACGGTTTAGGACTAGTGTGTGTGGGAATTGCTTTACCTATAAGATCTGTGACACGTGGAACAGGCTACCTTCAGAAGTATGGGCCGCAAAGCCTTTTGAGGTACTACTTTTCCTTGTAACTCCTTGTAATTACACAAGCCTTCGAATGAGATCTTTGTAAGAGTTGTTTTCTTACTAATAACTGATTTTATATAATTTAACTACATTGATTTCGAATAAGGTGTCCATTTTTTTCTATCACGTAAGGATTTTCTGCAAACAGGAAGGGAAAAATGAACAACATAAATAAATATCATTTATTTCAATTTACATTAGGTACCTATTTTGCTTTGTTATACTAATTATAAATGCAAACAACTTTAAAAAGAAAGAAGACTATTAACATCAATTACATATTCATCTTTATTTGTCCTGAGTTTTCTTGTGAGATCTATGCCTTTTAGTCTCGAATGTACGCGCTGTTCCTTTTGTTTTATGTAATAATTCTGGAGTATTTCGTTTCCCGTGAAAAATCTGTACGTGATGGCGAAAAATTAATATTAGTTTCGGAATCAGCGTACAAAAATTACTATACAAGTGATAAAATATTTCGGACAACAAAACCATCGCAGGCCTGTGTTATCATCGTAATTATTATTATCATTTTCGCATTTCATCGAAGTTGGTCTTTAGGCGATTACTCTGTGGACTGCCCCAAGCCATTTCGAGAAATGGGAATATGGTGGAATTATGATCTCGCTATGCTTCAATTACTCGGCTCAACTCAGTCCCCCTCTTTTAAAGGGGAATTACGTTTCCCTGCTGACCACATTATCGTACGTCTCATTGACACCTGTTGGAAGAAGGACGTTAAACAGATCAACCATGTCCAGTTCCCTAGATGTTCTAGTTTGGATCATTTATATGTTTTTTTTTTTTTTTTGTTGCGCTTTTTGCGGATGTTCAACAACCCCCTGCGTAATATTAAAGGTTATGTGACGGAGGGGACTTACAGCTTTACGTGGGATCCGAATCACGAGTCGCTTCATCATCTAGACCAGGGATTCCCAAAGTGGTCTGTATAGACCCCCAGGGGTCTGTAGGAAGCTTCCAGGGGGTCTCTAAGCTTTTGGAAAAATAGTAACATTAACTATATTAAAATAAATTTCCATTTCACACTAGACATTCGGTAAGTGTTTATTAAACTGGTTTAATGAGCGTAGAATGTTTAATTTTACATTAATTTAAAAGCTATCTATGTTTATGAAATATACTATAGTTTGTAACTGAATTCATAATTTTTTTTGTGGGGGGTCTATGTCCGTACGGAATTAATATTTAGGGGTCCTTGGTGGTAAAAGTTTGGGAACCGCTGATCTAGAGGTAGAGGACGGACCCCCCCAATCCAACTAACATTCAGACTTAATGGCGCTTAACTTTCCTTATCGATTGGAAGCGGTGTTGTGACAATGGCCACGAAGTAGCGCTTTTCTTTTTTTTTTAACTCAAAAAAGAAGTTAAAGGGAAATTTGTAAGTCAAATCATCATTTTTCCAAAAATATTAATGTATAGAAATTTTTAATAATAATAATAATGATAATAATAATAATAATAATAATAGTCAATGAATTATTATTATTATTATCTTAATTTACATTTATATCTCCTTTACTTAAAAATGATCCATTGAAAATGCCATGTAAATAATGTTTATGGTAAATGTTAAACTCCATAAGTTAAGTTAACAAACCTAAATTACAGCAATATTGGAGATTTTTAACGAGCAAATAAACAAATTTTATTTCGGAAACTTCAGAAGTTAAGATGAACTTCGAATTTTTTTCAATCGTTTTTCAAATTTTGGTTTTAGAACATTATTCAAAACTTAAAAATTCGACAATTTTTCAGTTACGAAATGGACTTTTGAATTAACTTCACCGAACAAACATCCACCTATACACACACACCCACACACACACATCCATCTCTCCTCTCTCTCTCTCTCTCTCTCTCTCTCTCTCTTTATATATATATACACACACACACACATATATATATATATATATATATACACACAGTATGTGTGTGTGTGTGTGTGTGTGTGTGTGTGTGTGTGGATGTAAGTGTTACGTGGCTGTATGTGTATATGCATGTGTGTCCATATATACAATATACATGTATGCATAAAGGATATACATAACACAAACACGCACACACACACACACACACACACAGTATATATATATGTGTATCAGTATTCTACAAAAATTATATATATATATATATATATATATATATATATATATATATATATATATATATATATATATATATATATATATATATATATAATTTTGTAGAATACTGATGCATTCAAACAGCTCGAATGAAATTGGGAGGGACGTAATAATGGGAAACCTACTATACTTATGAGGTATAATTTTTTCAGTTGCTTCCATATATTCCTAACCATTAGGACTGTCCTTCGAGATATATAGGCAATTTCGGCGACTTTTTTAACTGGGACACTAACTAAATGGGAATTATGTCCATTTCATAGTCAGCGGCAAGAGAGAAGAAAACAATATCAGCATATTAAACAAAAATTTTTTCAATATTATATGCATTCATACAGCAACCTCGTAAAATAAATATAATTTTATTAATGATATCAGATATCAGCGAAACTGCGTTTTTCCATTATTCTGTCCAACCCCTGTGTGTGTGTGGGTGTGTGTGTGTGTGTGTGTGTGTATATATATATATATATATATATATATATATATATATATATATATATATATAGAGTACCACAAAAATTTCTAAAAATCATTATTTATGCCTAAAATATATATATATATATATATATATGTTACTTACTTTAGGTTACTTTAGGTGAGTTTCAACGACGGTTCAGGATAGACCTGCGGTCGACCCCTCTGCAGCATCCCGCCTCATTTGCGGGATTTGGTGAAGGAGGGAATTTCTGTCTGATCTCCTCCTGCCCTTGTATCCAGCCACGCATGGCTAGTCAGGGACTTTGCACAGGAATCTGTCCAGCTGGTTCTTGAAGTTATTCAGGTCGGTGTGCTGGAGATTCCTCATTTCTTTTGGTAGGACATTGCAAAGCTTTGGGTCTCGTATTCTGAGGGTATTTTCCATCCTCGTTTTCATGGCTCCTTATCCCACTGCAGCTGGGACCGTACAAAATCTGCCTCTTCTCTCATTCCAGTTTGTTTCTATTTCATTTGTAAGGTTAGGAACAGAGCCTTCGAGTATTTTCCATATGTATATTATTGTGTACCGCTCGCGCCTTCTTTCGAGACAGTAGAGTTCCAGGGATTGTAGTCGAGACCAGTAGTCTTCACCTTCCGTTTCCTCTATCTGAGACGTAAAAGTCCTTTGTATAGCTTCACTGTTCGCAATGTCTCGTTTTCTGTATAGGCTTGTGAATACTAAGAAATACTCAATTATTGGTAAGACTAGACTTCTCCGTAATTTGAGCATGATGTTTGCTTTTCTGGTTCGGAAGCTCCTCCAGATGATTTCCATTATTTTTCTAGCCGTTGTAATTTTGGTGTTATAGTGCTCTCTGAATTCTGCATCCGACGACATTATTACTCCAAGATCCCTGACTTGTGGATTTGGTGTTATATGTTTGGCTTGCATAGTTTTGTACCCTTTTTTCTGTAGCTCCTTCTTATTACCATATCTTAGAAGTTGAAATTTTTCTTCGTTGAACTTTATATTGTTGTCTTCTGCCCACTGGAATAATGTTTCAATGTCATTTTGTAATTTTCCGATGTCACCTTCGTTCAGTATTTCCTTACATATCTTTGTGTCATCTGCGAAGCATGATACAATACTGTCCTTAATATCTGCATCAATATCTGCAATCATTATCATGAACAGCAAGGGAGCTAACACTGTCCCTTGTGGGACAGAGCTCACGACTTCCGAGACTTCCGATTTAACTCCGTTTATCGCTACTTTTTGCGTTCTTTGCGTCAAGAAATTAAATATCCACCTTCCTAACTTTCCAGTAATTCCTGTATTCTTAAGTTTGTGTGCTATGATTCGATGGTCACATTTATCGAAGGCTTTAGCAAAGTCCGTATATATTACATCTAGGTTTTTTCCTCGACACAATGTTTCCAATATTTTTTCTTGGTGGTCTAGTAGCTCTGATAGGCATGATCTTCCAGCCCTGAAGCCATGTTGATTTGAGTTGTATAAGTCTTTTTCTTGTAGGTAGTAGGTAGTTTTGCCTCTAATTATACGTTCAAAACACTTTATAAGTTGTGAGGTGAGAGCCACTGGCTGATAAGATAATTCTTGGGCATTGCTCTTTTACCACCTTTAAATAGGGGGGCAATGTTCGCTTTCTTTAAGGGGAGTAGAATTTGTCCTATGTCGAGTGATTTCCTCCATAGTAAGTATAGCGGTTTGGCCCAGTACTCTCTTTGCATTTCTTCAGAAACGTGGCACTCCATGTTTCTGGCCCTGGCGCTGAATTGTCTCGCATCTGTGATAATGCCGTAATTACTTCTCCTTCCGTGAACTTGAAGTCCATTAATAGGTTTGTGCCGGAATTTGTTCTTGGTTGATTTGTATCTATGTCGAAAAATTCGTCTGGGTTTTCCACTTCCATCTCGGACTTAGGCGTGCTAAACACAAAGTTAAATTGTTCCCTTAGCAGTTCGCTTATTTCTTTCGGGTCATTTGTGTATTCGTCCTCCCCGTCTACCAACGGACCAATACTCTGCTTACACTGCATTTTTCTTTCCACAAACATGTAGAAGTATTTTGGGTTATTTTTTATGTTTCCTGCTACCTTGTTTTCCTCCCCGTTTGTCTTATCTATGAAAGTTTGCTTTAGGTCCAATTCTATTTCGCCAAGTTTCCTCTCTAGTTTGAGTCTCTTTGCATCAGTTCTGCCTCAGTGGAAATGTTTTGGAAATGTTTGAATTTATGTTTAAGCCTTCAAATTTTCCATCTGCCTCTCTAGGATGCGTTTTCGGGCCTCTGGGTGCTACCTTCAATTGTATATCGATAAGGTTATGATCGGAGAACTTTGTGCGCGTTACATTTTTATTTATTATTATCTCGTTGTTATTTGTCAAGATTAAATCCAAAACATTCTCTTTTCTCGCGGCTTCACAGATTTCCTGGGTAAGGGCGTAATGTTCCATAATATCTACTGTAATAGCATTGTTGCTTGGGTTCTATCGTCTTTAGTAATGTTGCCATGAAACTTCTCGACATCTGTAACTTCGTCATTTTTCTTCCATGTTATGAATGGGAAATTAAAATCCCCGAAAATTAGAATATTTGTTGCCCGAATTTCAAGTAATTTTAATATGTTTTCTATTTCATTTGTAGCAAATTGGAATTCACTTTTTGTGGTGTTTGGTGGTCTGTAGATGTTCATAATGGTTTGGTTCAGTTCTTTCACTTTTAATATAATAACTTGAACTGTGCTGCTTGATTTGTTTACCTTCACTTCACATGTGTATGTGTTTTTCACATAGATGCAACACCCTCCCCCTCGTCTAGCCACTCTATCTGCCCTATGTATGTTGTAATCTAGCAATGCTAATTCAGTATCCTCGATACAGTTTTCACAGCCTTTACGCATATATATATATATATATATATATATATATATATATATATTACAGTCATAAATAATGACTTTTAGACATTTTTGTGGTATTATTATTATGAATGTTTGAATAAATAATTTTCTGGAGCAAGTCTATTCATGTTCAATGAAAGCCATGTTCTCTCTCATAACCCTCCCAAATATCTGAGTATATACTCGTAATTCTCTGTCAAGCGCAGATCGAGGTATTCTGTTGTAGTAGCAGGAATCCGATGGGAGAGTACTTGACCAGAAGCTTCAAGATATCCTAAACTGTGTTCTATTGTAGTTTTCAGGTAGACTTCAGTTTCTTTGAATCTGGTGAGTGAGTTTTTGAATTATATTAATTATTTTGCATTAAGAATTACTTATAGGCATCATAGCTTCGTAGTTCTATACGCAACTAATTTTGGTTTTAGAGAAACTGTATTCTGGTTTAATTCGCTGGTTCGATTCTTCGTTCTTCTGTATCAATATATAATTTACTTTTATTAAAATATATTGTTACAGTTTACTGCTGTGATTGATAGTCCTAATTTTCATTTATCTGAAATTTACGCTGTTAAGCCATATAAAGTATTTTAAATGCTCCCATAAAGTGTTTCAGTCAATATCTTATGTGGTTTTCAGCTTCAGAAAAGGTTGTGATTCTGAAAAGATAAATAATACAAGTTGAATGCAGGTCTTAACTTTCTGACCGCCCGTTGTTGGAGTGGTTCGAATTCCGCGTTAAACTGTAGGTTTAAGGTTTTGGCAATTATTCACTTGATAATTAAATTCACTGAGATATATACAGTAAATGAATTCACGAACTTAACGAGTGTGGGCAGATCGGCTGTGCAGTGGTAGAAGGAAGCAAGTTATAATTTGATAAAATTTATGAAAAATATTTCAGTGCGTGTAAGGAAGCATATGACACCAAATATTAATTGAGGCCCCCCTAAAAAATGTGGCTGAGCGACAAAATTTAAAAACGCAGTTAAAAGTTATATTAATTTGAAAGATATGTTGAACATATTTCGACGAAATATCTTTAAAAGTTCAAAAGTTATGTCACTTTCAAATTGGTACAACGTTTAACTGCGTTTGTCTGACGTTTTTTACTTTTGTCGCTTAGCCACTTCTTCCTAGGAGAGCCTCAAATGATATTTGCCCTCCAACCTTCCATTTTTCTGTTATTGCAGTGATAAAGAGAGGCAAATAAAAGGAAGATCAATAATTTACCATGACAAAAGGAAGCAAGTTACTGAAAATCAGCCAACCACTCGTATTCCACGGGACAGAACAATCATCAATATGATTGTCTGAATAGCCTCCTATTACTTCTATTCACTCCTTCATCAACCTCATGCATCATAGTTGTGAGGTCAGACAAAAGACATGTTTTTGTCAATTACTTCGTTTGTGTGTAAAGGTTACATGCTCTCTTCTGTCATTGTACGACAGATATTTTAATAACAAAAACCCCTGTTTTTATATATATATATATATATATATATATATATATATATATATATATATATATATATGAAGAAGGAAACCACTCTTCAGGAAGACTTAAATTTTTATTTCTTTAACACCAATACAGTTTTGGCTTCTCGCGAGCCTTTGTTAATTGGTAATGACCGCATAAACAGAAAACAGAGTTTATATACATACACCTAGAAGTTAATTCATTACACAACCTAACAACAGTTTTGCTTCCTGGTAAAAATATAGTTTTATACTAATTATAAGGTGCTGGTTTCGAAAATGAACTTCATTTTTGCACGTTAGGTCAGGTTTTGTCAGAATATGATGTTTTATACGGTACTGTTTTATACTAATTTTATGATTATAGTTCAATAATTTTATGATTATAGTTCATTTTACTTCAATACAAAACACAATAATTGCGTTTTTACTTTTTAGATTTATGTTGTGTGCTTCAAGGGGTTGCGTGAACAGTCCAGATTTATTTTGTTACATCTGTGGTCTATTTACTCCAACTTCACAGCGCAGGAATATGACTCCTCTGATAAGAACAGCGTATTATCACTACTTCGGCTGTCATATTGGTGACCAAGACAAAAGATGGGCCCCACATGTTTGCTGTAGTAGCTGTGCAATGAATTTACGTGACTGGTTCAATGGTAGAAGGAAAGGTATGGGATTCGCAATACCTATGGTTTGGCGTGAGCAAAAGAACCATGTTGACGATTGCTATTTCTGTCAGAGCAAAGTAGTTGGCCTTACATAAAAAACTAGGAATAAAATTGACTATCCTCTGGTAGCCTCTGCCATCAAACCTGTTCCTCATAGTGATGAGCTTCCGATTCCAACACCACCAGCAGATAAGAATCTTCTGCCATCATCATCTGAAGAGGAAGCATTGTCAGAACAAGCAAATGAATCTTCTGATAGAGAGTACTGTCCAGAATCTTCTTATGAACCACATTTCATAACTCAGCAAGACTTGAATGACTTGGTTAGGGACTTATATCTTTCAAAGGGCAAGGCTGAACTTTTAGCTTCGAGACTTAAGAAGTGGAACTTAGTTCAGGGTGATGTGCGCATTACTTCTTTTCGCAAGAGAAGCTCCGACATATCGTGATACTTTCAAACTGTAAATCAGCTATGTACTGCTCAGATTTGGAAAGTTTATTCTCGTATTTTAAAATACAGTAGAACATGTTCCAGACGAGTGGCGTCTGTTCATTGACTCTAGTGAGCGGAGTCTTAAAGCTTTTGTTAAACAATGGGAACGTTCACCCAAGCATTCCAATTGGACACTCAGTTCATCTCAAGGAGTCATATGAGAACATGGTAATACTTCTGAATGCAATCAAGTATGATCAAATAAGTGGAAGATTTGTGGAGACCTAAAAGTGGTAGGACTTCTCCGGGGAATGCAGGGTGGCTTTACCAAGTACATGTGCTTTCTGTGTTTATGGGACAGTAGAGCAACACAGCAGCATTATGTAAAGAAAAACTGGCCACCAGGTGAAGCCTTTGTGCCAGGACAACATAGTATGAAGTATGAGCCATTAGTTGATCAAGAAAGGATTATTTTGCCCCCTCTGCATATCAAACTAGGGTTGATAAAGAACTTTGTCAAAGCGCTTGACACAGAAGAAGCTACATTCAAATATTTGCATTCAAAATTTCCTAGCGTTAGTGATGCGAAGATGAAAGAAGGTATTTTTATTGATCCCCAAATAAGAGTGCTTTTAAAGGATGAACAGTTTTTGAGCACTCTCAATGCAAAGGAACTAAGAGCCTGGAATTCTTTTAAGAATCTTTGTGACAACTTCTTAGGCTCAACAAAGTCCCCTCACTATGAAGCAATGGT
This sequence comes from Bathynomus jamesi, assembly GCA_023014485.1. Lineage (NCBI taxonomy): Eukaryota > Metazoa > Arthropoda > Malacostraca > Isopoda > Cirolanidae > Bathynomus > Bathynomus jamesi. Next base: position 87,694 of record JAJOZX010000370.1, on the reverse strand, counting down.
CACCGAGCTGCTGGATGCATACCAACAACTTGGGGCTAGAATGTCTCTGAAGATCCATTTTTTGCACAGCCATCTGGACTTCTTTCCAGATAACCTTGGCTCAGTGTTAGATGAACACGGAGAGCGGTTTTATCAGGACATTTTAATGATGGGAAAAAACTACCAAGGACGAGAGGACCCTTGCATGCTTGGTGACTTTGCTGGATGCTAAAACGGGAAGGCTCTACTGAGTATAGACGCAAATCCAAGAAAACTCACTTCTAAGAAAGTGAACTATATGTAGCAGTTGATATGTAATAATGCATGTGTATGTATCCTTTTTGTTGTTCTTTTCTGTTCTGTTTTACTACAAATACAAATAAAAGTAGATTTATAAGTAGATTTTCAAAAATTTCTTCTCTCTGTGATACTGAACTTTCAAGTTTTGAGTGTATTTTGCCTCTAAGCGTCTAAATAAGGGTTACAGATATCTAGATAACCTGACCCGATAGAGAAAAAGTAATGTGATTTTCAGATTCAGCACTCCAAAATTAGTTTAGATCACCCATTAATTTGGGAGAAGCAGAATTTTTTTTTTTTGTAGACCAGTGTTATCAGGGATTAGCTGAATGAACTTTCTCATCCTCTCACCAGGAAGAGTTAAGTGATCCTTCTGACTAGGGATGGAAAATAACTGAAAAGTGTAAAACCGGTTTTCACCGTCGCTATATTCTTAAAGCCGGTTTTTACCGGTTTTCACCGATGGGATTCTGTATGTTCTTTACGGAGGTAAATGATCAAAATATTAAACAGAAATAAGGTTTTAAGTGATTCAATCAAGTATGTGTAACATTTGAATTAAAAAGTTTATTATCGAACTTGATTTTTTAAATAACACTTGAGAAAACAAAGAGCATTAAGTGTCTGATCTGACATTCTTGATCGAATCTTCGTGACGAATAAACCAGCAGCTGAAAACACTCTCTCGGACTCTACGCTGCTGGCTTTTATTGTAAGCAAAGCCTCGTACATTCGATCCAAATTTTCGCTTCTATTCAAAGTAGCTTCAAAATATTTGAATTCATTGTTTACGTCAAAGGTCTCAGAAGAATCTTTCTTGGGTTTCATTTTCAGTTTGTTCATCTCACACATGTACTCGTTCATAAGTTGATCGTCATCACAGACTTCACGACCTGAGCTGCATTGTGAATCTTCGAGTTCCGAACCAATTGATTGGACTTGGTCGTCTGTTTCTGAAATCTGGCAAGCTTCTGGAAAAAGCCTCTTAAATGTATGATCCGCATACTTCTTAAGTGCTTGTCTTGAAGGAAAGAGGAACGGTGCTGATGATTCATTTTTCAAGACCTCGGGATTGTGGAGAAAACTCAGCAAGGCGACAGCTTCATTTTGTCTTCTCGATGAGTAGCGATCAATGAGACACTGACGTAGCTCAAAAGCTAAAGGATTGTTTTTGGTTTTCAAATTTATCCAAAATGAACTTCACGGAAGATTCAGCTTTGAGCAAATTTGCATCTTCGGAACAGAGTCCCTTGAAAACAATTTCCAGTGGACGAAGCGCGTGTCAAAGAGGCTCTTTAGAGCATTCCATTCTTCATCTGAAATCGTCTCTGTTGAGCGTATCACTCTGAGGGCCTTTGGAATGCAATTTTTGAGTTTCAAAAATCTTTCTATCATGGCCAAAAGACTGTTCCACCTCGTTCTACAGTCAAGGATACGCTTCATTTCCTTTCCATTAAATTCATCTTTGACAAAATCCTGCAATTTCTCATTTTCAAAGGAGACTTTCGAAATATGCGGCAGATTTTTCTCACCTTATTTATTACTTTTAGTAATCTTCTCGAAGTTTTGGAAGAATAATTACGTCATCTATGTCGGACTCAAAAATTGTATCAGTGCATAAAATTTCACACTCATCTTCGCTTAACTCATGTGGAGAGTGTTCATCTTCTTCGATGGCTTCATCTTAAGGGGTAGGGTCACTTTCCCCTTCAACTGAATTTTCAGCAATTTATGAATACAAGATATCCGAAACCACGAGATGTATATAGCATGTACAATGCATTGCTGGTGATCAGGTACTATTTCTCTTCCAAATTTGACCATTACTGAGGCACCGTCGGTGGTGCAACCCACGATATGCTTATCTAGGTCCAAGCCAAAGTCTTCCAATCTTTTCCTAACAATTGCAATAGTTTTGGTGCTATCGAGAGAACCATTTATTTTCATGAGACCAAGAGACCAATGTTTATTTTCATCATGAACATTAATATTAATATATCTTTGGTTTTGCAAAGATGTATACTCATCCATAGTTAATGAATAGCGGATTCCTTGTCTCACCTGATTTTTGAAGTAGTTGACCAATTCATGTTTCTTTTTCTCATAAAAACTAAGCACCATTTTTCTGACACCATTATGGGAAGTTGGATGAGGCTTGTCGTATTTTATCTTTCTTAGGCTTTCTTGAATGAATTAACCTTTAGCAATTGATTGGAAACTCAGTCCATCTACACAGGCAAGTTTCGAAATTTTCTCTTCTATGGACATTTTTCGCACAAACTCATCCACTGTTCTTTGTTTCTTCAATGGCTGATTAATCTGGTCGATGTTTATGCCATGAATATTTTTCATGTGGGATGATAAACTTGAAGTAGAACCTCCACAATACTTTAAAACTTTGTGACATGTCATACACTCTGCTTCTTCTTTATTCTTACGAGTGAAATGATACCAAGCATTTGATTTCTTTGACATGATGGAGAATCTTAGAATCTTAACTGATCAATGTGCAATCATCCACATAACCTTCAAGACTGAAGCATCAATTATTTACACTTATAAAGAAACAAAAAACGATACGAAACGATGCAAAACGTAATTACTATGTTTTTAAACGTTTGGAAAAGTTTGTTTCATAGAAAATGGACCAAAGTGATCGGGGACTTGCGCAAAAATGTGAAAACCGGTTCTTATCGTCGGTTTCGGTGATGATTACAAATTGTGATCACCAGTTAAAAACCGGTTTTTTAAAACTGGGTTCCATCTCTACTTCCGACCCAGCCACCCTCATATTTATTTCTCTTGTGTTCGTAAATTCTTTTACTGAGTTCCCTTCCCATTATCAGGGCATTCTTTACATGGTAATATATATACACCTGTGTCTTTTCCGTCCTTGGGTTTATTCCTCATTAACATGTCATTTATGCAGTTATTATATTTGAATGCCACATTAGTGCCTATTCTCTGACAAGTTCTATTAAGCCCTTTCAAGTTTTTGTTACAGGGAAGGACAATACTTTTCTTGTAATCCTTATTTACAGTTGACCTGTCCGTATAAAAGGTTTTTCTGGCTGCTAAATGAGCGTTAAAAATTAACCATTTGGGATAATACAGATTTTTAAATATATTGTTGATTTTTTTATCTCCTCCTCAACATAAGAAGGGTAACAGATTCTATATGCTCTTAGGAACATTGAAGATACAACTGATTTTTTTTTACTTGGACATCATGAAATGAAAAATAGTGAATGTAAGAGTTTTATGTTGTCATTTTCTCTATTAATAAGAAAATCCAAAACAGGTATTCTTCTTGCCCTTTTACATTCACATTTGAACTTAAGTGAGTGATGAAGGTTATTGAGTTTGGAAAAGAAGTCATCAAAATTCTTATTAGTTGGCCATATTGATAATTTGTCCTCCACATATCTTAACCAAATTTGATTGGGAGAACAATTTTGTTTTAAAAAACTCTATAAATAAATTGGCCAAAATGGGGGAGAGAGGATTGGCAATGGCCATGCCATACTTCTGTTTATAGAACGTGCCATCAGCTATAAATACATTATCCTCGACAGAGTGTTTCACCAATTCTATGAATTTCTTGGCGGTTACTGGAAGCGTTAAGTTTAGGTTAGGAAGAAAAATTGATGGTTTCGTCGACTGGGACATTCTAAATAAGGAATTTACATCAAAACTGCCAAACTAGCCATTAGGTAATTCTAAATTATTTATCTTATCACAAAAATCTTGATTGTATTTTATGTGAGCAGGGGAAATACTACCTACAGAGACAAGTTTTTGGCTAGCCATTTAGATAATTTGTATGTAACTAAACCTACATTGGAGATGATTGGCCGAAAGAGACACCCTTCTTTATGAGTCTTGGGAAAGGCTTAAGAAAACTTGACAAATATAATAGCTGTGGTGTAGTGGTTAGCGTCGCTGACTCCGAATCCATCGGCCCCGGGTTCGAGACCCGACGGCAGCCGGCGGCGCGCAGCAAAACCCAGCTGTTCATCCTTCCACACAATAAAGAAAGTGGTTGGTAGATAAATGGGTACCCTAGGTGGCCTAGTGGTTAAGACGCTGGGCTGCTGATGGGGCGTGGTTCGGATTCCACGTTAAACTGTAGGTCTAAGGTGGAGTGTAAAGCTTGACCTTCGTCAGAATGAACAATTCGGGCAAAAGCTAACCAAAGGTTAATCTAATCTATACCAAAGATAATAACTGCAAACATAATAACTGTAATATAAAACAAATACAATGACTGCAAATATAATAACTGCAATAGAAAACTTATTCAAATATAATAACTGCATAAATGACATGTTAATAAGGAACAAGCCTACGGACGGAAAAGACACAGGTGTATATATTACCATGTAAAGAATGTCCTGATAATGTATATGTGGGAGAAACGGGAAGGGAACTCAGTAAAAGAATTTATGAACACAAGAGAGATATAAGGGAGGGGAATGAAAAAAGTGCTGTATTCTGTCATGTTAAAGACTATAACCATGTAATAGATTTCAATAACACTGTTCAACAATCATTTTGTCTCAGGAAAAGTTTTTATGTCATTATTATAGTTTTTAATGCTAATTACAAATATGATTTTATTATTTTCCTATCACGTACAGTTTTTGAGAAATTTCCATTTCTTGTTTCGGAAAACATATTAAATTTTTGTAGTAAAAGCTGTTCATTTATTTTATTATCTCGCAACTCTGACCACATCTGATGTTTGTCTTATTATGTCGCGTGTATTCTACTACTTATACTGTAGTATGTGTGATGTTAATATTTTTAATATTTTGTATAATATTTAATTAATTATATCCAATATACAATATTGTACATATACAATATACATATTATATACAATATACAATAATTGTATAATATTTTTTAAAAATTCAGGGAAACTATGCGTGATACGCCAAAATGAATAACATTTTCGGAATCAGCAACGTTAACTTCATATAGACCGGCTGTGTTTGTTGCTGAGACAGAATAACTAAAAATTTGTTATTCAGTGTAATTACAACTTTGTTTTCAAATATAATAATTATGTTAAGCGTAGAATTGTTGAATCTAGTCTTAGGCTCTATACAAAATTTTAATCTATCTGATGGTTAATTCTCTTTTAACAAAATTATATGTAATAAAATTAAGAATTTTGTAATATTACCATCCAAAAATCCTCAAGCAACACAGGTGCATCCATCAGGTCAAAGCTGGGTTGGAACGGTCACTTAACTATCCCCTGGTAAGAGGATGGGAAAGTACGGATCACCTGAAGATCCGTCAACCCAGCCATTTTAGTTAGCTTTATAAGGCTAACTAACGAAAATATAACGATTTAACCTAACCAATCGTTAGGTCAACTGTACGGCCTTGACGATTAGTTAGGTTAGGTAGTGATATTTTCGTTAGTTAGCCTTATAAAGCTAACTAAAAAAGGCTGGGGTGACGGATCTTCAGGTGATCCGAAGGTTCAGTCACCTAATCCCTGATAATTAACTTCTCTCTGTGTATAAACTCCGTTCTCTGTTTATGCGGTCATTACCAATTGACAACGGCTCGCGAGGAGCCGAAACTGTATTGGTGTTAAAGAAATAAAAATTTAAGTCTTCCTGAAGAGTGGCTACCTTCTTCATACTTCGTCGCGACAGTGCGTTATTTTAGATTATATACAGTGTATATATATATATATATATATATATATATATATATATATATATATATATATTAGTGATGGATCGAGTGGTCGGTTTTTCACAACCGCGGTTGCGGTTGTGTTTGCGGTTGTCGAATTTTTTCCAACCGCGGTTGCGGTTGCGGTTATCATATACTAGGAAAAATGCGTAATTATTAACTGGATTTAGCCACTATAGTGCGATTTAGCCACACTTGGTACATAATATATACTAAATAGTATTTATTTAGTAAATACCTTATGTTGAACACAAGTTTTGCAATACACCGCTACCGCTATTTGTGTGTTGCAAAACTTGTGTTCAACATAAGGTATTTACTAAATAAATACTATTTAAATGAAGTATATTCTAAACTTATATAGCTATTATGAAAGAATAGGTCAAATTAATTAAAACCATATTTTGCACTAAGTGTGTTACCAGGATGAGGGACGAGGACCCATCGCACTGTTCATCCCACCTACCACTTTCCCCAGCCTCCACCCATTGGAAAGTTATGGATTATTATTCATTTGAAAAACTGATGTCAAACTTAATGACAGGCAGTGTGAATTTCAAGAATAATATTTTTGCTGCATTTTCACCTTTCAAGCGGCAACGCCTCTCATCGTACAACGTTCCCGCTCCACGCATAAGGAGACCCATCATTTTCTTTTTAAAAAAAGAAATATTTCTAATTAAAATAAAATTAAAATTAACTAAGCTTTTACAACCGCAACCGCACTTATGGAACGGCGGTTGCGGTTACGGTTGCGGTTGTGAATTTTTGTGCGGTTGTAGTGCGGTTGCGGTTGCGGTTGCGGTTATTCGATCCATCACTAATATATATATATAATATATATATATTATAATTCACTTTGCAACATTTCTACACACAAACTTTAAGACAGAAAATGTTATTGATTTTACCAATAATTTCCGGTTTATTTGAGACCATTTACAATATATTTTTACAACTGTAATTCATATTTCATCATATTCCATCATACTTCATCACATTTCATCACCAATTATAATCAATGAAAAGCAACTTAATTGAAACTTTGGGCGTTTAAAATAAATAACTGGTTTTAATCGCATGTTTTTAATTAACGAACCTTTTCTTATTCATAGACATCGAAATCGTTAATTAATTATTCAAATTCTTCGCGGATCTCTTTTTTTTAAGGCTCGTTAAAAACAATCAAGAAATTTAATTAAGAGTCTTTGAAACGAAGGAAAATGGAATCGTTTATTTTTATAATTCAATATGGAGACCATGATAAAAAGGATGAATTTTTCACCAATGTTTGGAATTAGTTTAGTTTGACAATTTACTCTGCAAACCATAATTGGAAAGACAATATATATATATACAGGGTGTCCCATAAGTCCGGCATCATAGGAGAAATTCATATTTTTCTATTTCTGCAAACCATAATTCATATTTTTCTCTTTCTACAGGCCATAATGTTTGTGAGCAAGGAAGAACGAATCCAGATAATTCTACTCATAGGAAATCGGAGTCAAAGAGAGGCCGCTGCTGAATTTAACAGACTGCATCCAGACCGCGAGCTAATAACACAGAGTTGTGTTAGCAGACTTATTGCAAAGTTTAAGAAACAGGATCCACAGAAGATAAACCACGCAGTAGACCTTCAAGGAGGTCCACTGACGATGATACAGCGACTGCTATCCTGGCTCATTTTAACAGAAGTCCCAATAAGTCTCTTCGGCGATTGTCCGCCGAGACAGGAGTGTCGAAAAGTAGCATCCATCGCATTCTTCAGGCTCACAAATGGCATTCATATAAACTTCAGATCCTACAGAAATTAAGCGAAGATGATCCCGACCGGCGGATGGAATTTTGTGAATGGGTTACAGAACAATAGCACGTTCTGTAAATAAAAGCTTTTGTTTTGCCTTTTTTTATTATTTTTCCTATGATGCCGGACTTATGAGACACCCTGTATATATATATATGTATATATGTGTGTGTGTGTGTGTGTGTGTGTGTGTGTGTGTGTGTGTGTGAGAGAGAGAGAGAGAGAGAGATTAAATTTCAAGAGCTGCACATATACTCTTAAGTCAAAAGGAGTGTAATTCAAACCAACTGAGAATACTAATGGTGAAGTATTTTATATCTGAGCTTATCTAATGAAATTCCGTTAGTTTCTGCTGCATTGAAGCCTTAGATAAACTAAAAACAACAACAACAATAATAATAATAATAATAATAGCAGCACTAGTAATAGTAGTATGTTTGTTTATTGTTTGAGGTGGAGGGAGGGTTGTTTGAACTCCGTAACAGCAAAGGTCGTGTGACGGAAGGAACCGGACCTACAGCCTTACGTGGAATCCGAATCGCGGGTCACTACATCATCTGGAGGCGGAGAACGGTCCCCCATCCAACTACAACCCGGACCTAATATCGCTTAACTTCGCTGATCGACGGGAAGCGGTGTTGCTCCACGGCCACGGTTTAACCCAGTAAAAGTACTGCTACTACTAATAATAAAAATAACACAGCATACACACATTAACACGCAGCATTTACAAACTTCACGATGGACGGTAAAATTCAAATACACCAAAGAAAAATTTCCGAAACAGATCACTTTGTTACGACATATAGTATTTACTGCAAATTTAAGGAAAGATTATTCAGCAATTTCCTTTTAAATGATTTTAAAGATGAATCGTTTTCTTTGTCATTTGGCATATTGTTACAGTATTTAAATAAGAGAGAGAGAGAGAGAGAGAGAGGAGAGAGAGAGAGAGAGAGAGATTCATTGTTTCTAAGTGGTCGGAGAAGAAGTCTAAATTGGAAATATGTCTTTTATCGTGTTCATAGTTCAAGTTGATTAAAAAAATCTTTTAGTCAAAAGGAGAGATTCCTCATTGAAAAGATGCAACATACATGCATAGAGTCACAAAAATTAAAAGAGTAGGTTTTAACTAGTGATGTACCGATTAATCGGCTTGCATCGTCCAAATTTTGTCGATTCTCTTACCGATTCTTTGAAATTTTCATTACAAAAAATCTATATTTCTAGAAGATTGAACATGCCATGAACACTATTTATGATAATTTATACTTTTTTCAAAGTGTAATTTTATAAAATATATTTCAATTCACAGAAAAAGCAAAGCTTAATAAGTTACGTTACCCATAAATTTATATTTTCTCTAACTAGCTAATCTCTAAAGATTATAAAATGTTGTAATCTACTCTATATTAATAATAATCACTGAGGAACACAACTTTTGGTGACTTAGATGTTAGACCTGTTTCTGGGTATATTGAGGTCGCTGATTCTAAAAATGACATTAGTTTTTCTCCATCAGCTCTGCTTATCAAGATATGATATATATCTATATATATTTCTATATAATGTATATAATATTATATAATTGCTGACTGGCAATCACTGTTGTTGTCAATTGAATACAAAAGTATGATGAATGTCAGCAAAAATAGTGTATTAACATCAAACAAGCATAAGGTACGAAAAATATTTCTTAAATTCAAACAAGCTTGAGACACGAACGGCAAAAAAAGTTCTTTCATTGAGACATCTCACATAAACCGCGTTTCTGAGATTTCTTGCGATGAGATGTGCCAGGACATTCGCGTTGGATGCTCCAGCAGTAATCTGCCATCATGTGAGTATCCCATCGTCCGCGGTACCGTTCTTCCATGGTCCTTAGTTCTTGGTGAAATCGTTCACCCTGTTCCTCGCTTAGATCACCGAGGTTATCTGGGAAACGATCCAAATGACTGTGGAGGTAATGCAGTTTGATGCTCATTTTACAGCCAAGTTTACAAAAAGAAGAGAGCATATTCTCCACTAGTTCACCGTAGTTATCGGCCTTATAGTTCCCAAGGAAATTCTTCACAACCATACTAAACGATGACCACGCACGTGCCTCAATGTTGTCCATTGAATCTTGGAAACGCGGGTCTTTCATGAGTTCCCGGATTTGCGGTCCATCGAAAATACCTGCCTTCAGCTTTTCCATGCTCAGCACAGGAAATTTTCTACATATGTAGCCAAAACACGTCCCATCTCTGTTCAAAGCCTTTATAAATTGTTTCATCAAACCTAGTTTGATGTGCAGTGGTGGCAATATGATCCTTTCTCTGTCAACCAAAGCTTCTTTGATGATATTTTTTTTTCCAACCACCATGTTTTCTCTCAGAGGCCACTGTCTTCTCACCCAGTGTTCATCTTTAGCTCTACTGTCCCAGAGACATATAAAGCACGGGTGCTTGGTGTACCCGCTCTGCTGGCCCAGGAGAAAATTCACCATCTTCAGATCCACACAGATCACTCATTGGTGGTCTCGGTATGATATCTTTTCTAGGACTAGGGCGACTGTCCCGTGCTCTTCTCTCATACCGACTGAGTGACCAATTGGGATTGATCTGTATCTGTTGCCGTTGTGTAGAAGAACACATGTTAGGCTCCGTTTGGAGCTATCTATGAATAACCGCCATTCACTTGGTGTGTATTCCGATATGCCCATTTTCATCAGCAATCCGCGCACATTGTTGCAGAAAACTAAATCGTTCTCTTTTGAGAAGAAGGGCAGTAAATCCTTTTCTCTGTCGCGATATAACGTGATTTTGGTTCCCGGCAGCAGTAAATTTTTTTCTCCCAGCCTGGAAGCTAACAATTCAGACGATTTCTTCGAAAGACTGAAGTCCCTTATGAGGTCGTTTAATTCGTGTTGACTAAAACCTTCTGCAACTGATGACGGTTCTTCGAAATCACTGTCATTTTGCCCACACATGCTTTCTTTGTCAGTAGCAGATTCATCATCTTCTTGAGGGAGCTCTGGAAGATGGCTGAATGATGGGACAGGTATCTCATCTGAATGTGAAACAGGCCGTCTAGCTGAGTCTATGTCAGGATACGTCCATTTACTCCGGTTACGTCCATTGATGCCCTTTATATTCACCAAACAAAAGTAACAGTCATCACTGTGGTTTCTCTGTTCTCTCCATACCATTGGTATACCAAATTTCAGGCACCTCCTCTTTCCGTTGGTCCATTGCCGCAGATGCTCCGTACACGTTTTACACACAACATGAGGAGCCCATGGCTTATCTTGGTCCCCTAGTTGTACTTTGAAATAGGCAAAATAAGCTGTTTTCACAAAATCAGTAATAGTTTTTCTCTGTTCAATGAACGTGTACTCTCCGCAGATAAAACAAAACACATCTGGATGATTTAAACACTTTCTTCGTGATGAAGCCATGTCAACACCTGTAACAGGAAAGAATTCACGTTAGTACATGTACAATACACATGCAAAACAGCAACATCAGCAAAATCATAGCTACAATTTAATTATACAGATGCATTTACATTTACGAGCAACTCATAATACCGTTCCAGAAGGGTAATAAAGTAGGTGATGACGTATGCAATATCTCAAAAACTAGAGCTGCTAGAACAAAATGGATGATATTTTCTGAATCAGTGGCATGAAAATATCCAGAATAAGGTCTAAAATCTCAGGCACCAAGAAACAAATTGTTTTTGTTCCCCAGTGATATAATTTTATATTAAGTTGTACTTCATAATTTTCATATTAAACTATCGGATCACCTGACGATCAGGGCCCCAGCCTTCTTTAGTTAGCCTTATAAGGCTAACTAACGAAAATATCACGACTTAACCTAACCAGTCGTTAGGTCAACTGTACGCCCTTGACGATTGGTCAGGTTAAGTCATGATATTTTCGTTAGTTAGCCTTATAAGGCTAACTAACGAAGGCTGGGGGCCTTGATCTTCAGGTGATCCAAACCATCTTATTATGTTGACTTTACTTTAAGTATTTTAATAATTGAATAAACACAAATTACACTGGTATGCATATGAAATTTTTTTGTCTGCGGTGAGGGTTTTTTCAACTCATATTATATAATTCGACCATGCTGAATTCGAAAATGACATTGGTTTTCCTCAATCAGGTCAGGTTTTTTCTCTATTGGCCATTTATTATAAGTCCAATTTTATCCCCAATTATACAGATGCATTTACATTTACGAGCAACTCATAATACCGTTCCAGAAGGGTAATAAAGTAGGTGATGACGTATGCAATATCTCAAAAACTAGAGCTGCTAGAACAAAATGGATGATATTATAAGAACACTCGTGAAAAATGAAAACATCGTGTGAATAAATACTTTTATTCATACAATGAATATGGAAAAAAGTTTATTGAGGAAGGAATGAAGTTTTTTTGGCTTTCCGTCTGTGTTTTTCTTCGTGCACGTCTCGCTTCAAACACCAGCAATAGTCCGCCAGCATATCGATATCCCAGTTTCCCTGGTACCTCTCTTCCATTACTTTGATATCTTGGTGAAATCGTTCACCCTGTTCCTCACTATAATCCCCGCAATTTTCAGGAAAATAGTCCAAGTGGGACCACAAAAAGTGCATTTTTATGGACATGCGCGACCCATGAGCTTTGAAAGCTTCCATCAAGTTTTCGACAACGGACTCGTATTCTGGACTTCTACGCTTGCCAAGAAAATCAGTGACAACTGATTTGAATGCCTGCCAGGCAGTCTTCTCAGTTGGAGTCATTGCGTTTTCGAACTGAGTATCCTTGATCAAAGTTCGAATTTGAGGACCATGAAAACCCCCAGCATTTAGTTTAGCATCAGATATATGAGGAAATTTACTCTCGAGATATCGGAATGCTGAACCCTCCTTATTCATTGATTTGATGAAATTTTTCATCAAGCCCAGCTTAATATGAAGTGGTGGGAGCAAAATTTTTGTTGGTGGTACACGGGGCACTGAAACGACATTATGCGACCCAGGTTCAAAATTCTCTCTGGATGCCCATTCACGCTGTGCATAGTGCTTCTCATCCGCTCGGCTATCCCATTTGCAGAGGAAACATGGGTATTTCGTGTATCCCCCTTGCATTCCCAATACAAATGCCACAATCTGAAAAAAAATGAAAATATTTAAAGAATTTAGAGAATTTGTTCTATCAGATAAAAAAATCTATGCATTGGACTGTATCACTTCTGTGGGGAAGTTAAGTGTTCTTATACGCTCTCAAATAACCTTTGGAAAAACAACATAGTCAATAGCAATAGTTTACTTATGATATTAGTATTACCTTCAAATCTCCACAGATCCTCCAGTTATGTTGGTCGTATACGAGAGCATCCAGTAAAATTTTCATGTTATCGTAGCTCTCAGTAAGTTGTACGGAATGTGCTACAGGGACTGATGCAACCCTATTCCCAATGTTGAGAAGTACTGCTTTCAAACTTCGTTTAGACGAGTCTATAAATAGCCTCCATTCTGATGCGTTATATGGCAGGCCCAAGGATTCGATTAGCCACTCAACATTGCAGCAGTACACTAAGGAAGAGGTATTTTCGTGCACTGCAAAAAACTTGCGGAATTCTTCCTCTCGTTTCCTATACCAGGAGAATGTTGTTCCCGGAGCCAGCAAGTTGTCCTCTCGAAGTCGTGAGCCCAAGATCTCGGCAGCTAATTTGGAAAGTCCTAAATCCCTGGTAAGATCATTAAGTTTGGCCTGGTTGAGAGGCCTCGGCTCATTTGAAGCGGTATTTTGAGGTATATACGACTGGGACTGGTCATTGGCATTGGTCATTGATTCATCATCAGAATCATCGAAGTCCAGGGTTTGAGGTGGGTCGGGTATTGGAATTCCAGGACCATGGGGTACAGGTCTCATAGCAGAAGGAATGTCAGGGTATACAACAATGTGTTTATTCTTCTTGTTAACTCCTGAAAATAGAAACACAGAAACATGGATATAAAACTTGCATATGAAATAGAAGAAGCATTCAGACAGTGGCGGCTCGTGAGGGAAAGCTGCGGTCTGTAAGATATGAAATAGGTCGATGGAGTCTGTATATTTTCTTTCTTTTTCATTCATATTGTCCCTTCGGGGACTATATGAATGAAAAAGAAAGAAAATATACAATCATTGTATATGTAAATGTAACTTGTATAACAATATGTATGTGTAAATGTATTTTCTATAACAATATGTATATGTAAATGTATGATTACCATTATGGTGAATATTATGCTATATATGGTGAATATTACATTATGGTGAATATTATGTCAAGTTTCATACGAGGATTTCAAAATATTTAAGAAAAATAAATTTATAAGCCCACCTTGGAGGTTTGTCATGCAGAAATAGCAATCTGTCACGTGATCCTTTCCTTCTCTCCAAATCATGGGAATTCCAAAAGGCAAAGATTTCGCTCTGCCTTTGCTCCATCTTCTCAAATTTTCAATGCACGTCTTGCAGCACATATGAGGGGCGAAATTTTTGTCCTGGTCCCCTAGCTTAATTCCAAAGTATGCTCTATACATTGTCTTCACAAATTTAGTGATTTGGGACTGGTTATTTGGCATGGTAACCGTCCCACATATGTAGCAGAATCTATTGGGATCATTTTTACACGCTCTATTCATTATGAAATATTTTATCTATATGCCTGAAAAGTAAAAAAAGATATTATACAAGTGAAACAAGTGATGATAGATGTTACTGTTCCAATTCCACTTTGACAAAATCACGAAAAATTCTATTTTACTTATGAGGCCATAGCCGGATAACCTGAGCTGATTGAGAAAAACGGATTGCAGATTCGAAATCAGCAGGAAAACCTCTATAAGAATCACTTACAAAACCCTTGACAGCAAAGTTGATGCATACCAGTGTTATATATCCATTTTTGGATCATCTGAAGATCAGGGCCCCCATGTATTCTTGTTTTTTGCTTTACAGTACCAAATATAATAATAAATTAAACTGAATGCCCGGTTAGGTCAACTGTACGCCCTTGACGATTGGTTAGGTTAAGTCGTGATATTTCCGTTAGTTTTAGGCTGGGGCCCTGATCTTCAGGTGATCCCATTTTTTTACTAAACTAGGCCACCAGGACCTTGAAATTTAAATGAAAAACTTTATTGTTCTTTACACTGTCGAAGAAGCTCAACAATAAACATGATAAACTTTGTTTCAATTTTTTTCATTGGATTGAGTTTTACTTTAATGTAAATAACTCGTAATGAATTTAGTGTTTCTTAATATTTAAGGATTTATTTACTTATCTTGTGATTTAAGTATTGTCAAATAGGGTGTACGATAGCCCCTA
This sequence comes from Bathynomus jamesi, assembly GCA_023014485.1. Lineage (NCBI taxonomy): Eukaryota > Metazoa > Arthropoda > Malacostraca > Isopoda > Cirolanidae > Bathynomus > Bathynomus jamesi. The sequence continues at coordinate 72,533 of JAJOZX010000370.1, read as the reverse complement.
TAACCCAAGGTCTATGAATATAAAAATTCAAAGTTTTCACAATAGATAAGTAAAATTTATGAAGGGGAATTGATTTTTTTAAATTTAGACAAAGAATCGACATTGGCATCGGCATCGGCTAAATTTTGGAGTCGTTACATCACTAATTTTAACCGAATTTGGTGTCAAATAAACTCTGAACCATTTGGTAATTAGCATTATCTCTAAGTAATAATAATAATAATAATAATAATAATAATAATAACTTAAAATATTTCATTCCTTCATGTATTCAGATGTCCTATTATTAATTCCTTTACGAATGTTACAGGCAAAACACATCGATCTGCAAAATTTTTATACACGAATGCATGCACCAAAATTTACATAAATAACTCATCACAAATATTACTCTAATTTTTCCCCCTCTTATAAAAACATGAATCTATAAACATTACACAATTTGAATATATACTCTTGCAACCTTTCTCCAAATTAACTTCTCAGCTTTTCAAACTATATATATATATATATATGTGCGCGCGCGCGCGCGCGCGCGTGTGTGTGTGTGTGTGTGTGTGTGTCATGTTCACTGCATCGATTTATAATTCATTTCAATAAACTCATTGTTTACTTCAATTTTTATTCAATTTATTCGATAAAAAGGAAAACGAAGAAATAAGAAAAGCTAAAAAACAAAACAAAAACAAAGTAATACAAAAAAACATGGAAAAATGCTGAAAATGACAAAAAAATTTATTTTCCCGAAACGGTTGGAATATAAATGAATAAACTTAAAGCTATGTTTAGAGGCCTTTCCTCCCATTTTATATCTTCAAATTGATGTTTTCTGAAAGCCGACCTCCTTTATATATATACAGGGTGGCCCAAAAAAAATGGCACCAATTTTGAGAAGTGATATCTCAATGACCATTGCAGTTAGGGATTTTAAAAAAACAACGAAATGAAAGATAATTCTTTTCTCTTTAAATACTTATTCAATAGCTTGATGGTTATAAACCCATGTAATGCCAAAAATTGGCTTATAAGAAAAATATACAAAAAAAAGTTGCGCATTTATATTTATTCCTTTTATTTTTTCTAATTAATTATCTTCTAATTTACAGTCTTTAAACGAAGTTCTGTGGTTTTAAGTGAAACCTAATTTTCAATAAATGGCTCAATCTGCCCTCCATTATGGTCAACCACAGCCTGTAATCTCGCCCTCCATTTTGAAATTGCCTTTGAGATCGTCACTTGTGAGAGATTTTCCCATGCAGCCTGAATTCGTTCACGAAGATGGTTCACATCACGGATTTTCTGACCATGGTAGACTTCTCTCTCTAAGGCAGACCACACAAAGTAGTCAATGGGGTTTAGATCTGGGCTGCATGGTGGCCAATTATTTGGTTCGACAAAACCAGGACAATTATTATTGAGAAATGTTATTGTTTCCTTGGCTGTATGAGATGGGGCTCCATCTTGCATGAACACAAAATCAGTGCTCGTCTCCTCGATCTCTGACAACATTGGAGACAAAATGTCATTACAGTAGTAAATTGAGTTAATTTTAACGCCTCGCTGAATAAAAGTGATGGATGTTTTGTTCTCAGATGACGCTGCAAGGGAAACCATTATCGAATCTGAAAAGTGTTTTTTTTCACGCAAAAGTCGTTTTGGGTCAACATGAGTTTTTGTCGCCACTGCTGCACGAACCCGATCATTTTGGGTATTTCGTGGTGTTTCGACCGTAAATCGTTTCTCATCAGAAAACCAAATTTTTTTCACAGACTCATTTGATCGAAATCTTCGCAATAGATTTTTACATCGATGGAAACGTCTTTCTTTCACAGGCTCCGATAAAGCAGTAACCTTCACCCTCTTAAATGTTTTCAACCCAAGATCTTTTCGAATTATTCGCTGTACTGATGAACGTGAAATCCCGGTTTCTTTCGCAACTTCACGTTCACTTTTACTTGTTCCCCGGTTGTTCCTCTTGACTTAAAACCATTTCATTTACTTTTTCAATGTTTTCTGGCGTTCTAATACTTTTTGGTCGACCACTTCCCGGACGCCGTTGACTGCTGCCGGTTTCTTTAAGTTTTTGTAAAAAATGTGCCACAGTTCTTTTTTTCCAATTTCTATTTGGAAATTCGTAAAGAATTCTGTTTAATGAATATCCTTTTTCTTCACGTAGTGCTTGTATAATGTTCTTATCAGATTCTCTCAATCCCATCTTGAGGGGTCTGGAATAGAAAAATTTCATTTAAAATTAGGATCAAGGAATAAATATAAATGCGCAACTTTTTTTGTATATTTTTTTTGGAAGCCAATTTTGGGCATTATATGGGCTTATAACCATCAAGCCATCGAATAAGTATTTAAAGAGAAAAGAATTATCTTCATTTGGTTGTTTTTTTTAAGTCCCTAGCTGCAATAGTTATTGAGATATCACTTCTCAAAATTGGTGCCATTTTTTTTGGGCCACCCTGTATATATATTCAGGCGGAAGCAAAGCCAAGTTTACTAAGATATATATATATTTTTATGCAGGAAGAAAAGGCCAAAGGCGAATGTCTGCAAAAACGCCTCCTCTCCATAGAGGAAAAAGAGCGCTAAAATCAAGGTCTAAGGTTTTTGAGATGCTTGGACACTCTGCGTTTGAAAGATAGGAGGTCATAGACAGGGGGAAAGATAGATTGAGGAAGATTGTTCCAGAGTTGACCGGTTGAATTTATGAGAAATTGAAAATACCGATTAACCGTTGCGTTAGAGAGTTGGACAGAAAAGGAATGAAAATATGTCGAAAGTCTGGTATTGAGTGCTCTCCTTAAAGGAGAAGGCATACAATTAGGAGGTTCAGAAAACAAAATATTAGCTTCACAAACACAACACCACTTTAACGCAAGACAATCAAACACGTACTCTAGATTGTGCGACTAGATCCTTATTCTCAACAGGTCCAAACCTTTGGAACACACTTGATCAACAGATAAAACAATCTAAAACATTAAAAAATCTTGCAAAGGAAACTGATAGAAATTCATCAAATCATACAAGCCATAACGCTGTATCCCTTGTCTTATTTCCATTGTAAAAAATTAAACTATATATATATATATATATAAGTATATATATGTGTGTGTGTGTGTGTGTGTGTGTATGTGTGTGTGTGTGTAATTAATATTCGACATTTAATTATTTAATATTTAATTATATTTTAGCTCTCAATATCCCAATGAATATGAAGGTATAATCTTAGCTGAATTATGTGCCGTTATGTGAATGTGTAATCTTAGCTGAATATCCTAAATGTATGTATTTATAAGCGTATGTTTATAGTTTACTGTAGATAATCTCCATGTACTCTTTCTCTCTCTGTCTCTATATCTCCAAAAGCAGTGTACATTACCTCACTACTCTACATTATCTAATAAGATTTACTACATAAAACCATTCTGTTAATAAAGCATAAAATTTGCTTGTTAATGACAGTGCTCTGCTATGTAAGTAAATGAAGCCATTACTGTCCAATTTATCCGAATGTATATTGGGCATATGTCCGAGTATATATATGAAAATGAAAATGAAAATGAAAAGGTTTATTGGCAGACTATAGTCCATATGACAAATATTATTAATACAATGACAGTTCATATACTAAGGATAGAAATACATACAATTGATTAGAAATAATACTGCACATATATGTATGCGGGTGCGTATTTATGGGTATATACTCTATGTTACAGAGAATCTGTGTGACTAGGAATTTCAAGAAATCCTTAAAATGTTCATGAATTTCATGTAAGGTTAAGTCGTGATATTTTCGTTAGTCTTAACGAAAATATCACGACTTAACCTAGCCATTGTTAAGGGCGTACAGTTGACCTAACCGGAGGAGCATTCCAAGAATAAGCACCCCAAAGTCCCCAATCCAAGAAAAAGTACCCTAGTTAGACCCCAATCCAAGAAACAGCACCCCAGTTCGACCTCAATCCAAATTAAAGGATTTTAACATCAACATTCCTCGAAAACTTTGTCCAGGTCATTGCTTGATCGCGCTTAGCACACTGGCGATGGATCTTCAACCAATAATGGTAACACTTAAGTTTGAAAAGTTGATGCTGTCATCTTGCCCTCAAACTTCTTTCTGAATAGTTTTTACATTTCACACTTATTTATAAATATATCGAGACCTCCGGTAAAATTATTGAATGCACGGTTAGGTTAATTGAATGCCAGGTTAGGTCAACTGTACGCCCTTGACGATTGGTTAGGTTAAGTCGTGATATGTTCGTTAAAACGAACGAAAATATCACGACTTAACCTGACCAATCGTCAAGGGCGTACAATTAACCTTACCGGGCATTCAATCAACCATTTTAAAGCAATTAACTCCATTTTAATTCCATTTTAGACAATCCAAGAATAAGCACCCTCGTTCGATCCCAATCCAAGAAAAAGGATTTTAACATCAACAATCCTCGGAAACTTTGTCCAGGCCATTGCTTGATCGCACTTAGCACACTGGCAATGGATCTTCAATAATAATGGTAACACTTCAATTTGAAAAGTTGATGCTGTCATCTTGCCCTCAAACTTCTGAATGGTTTTTACATTTCAGACTTATTTATAAATATATCGAAACCTACGGTAAAATTATTGAATGCCCGGTTAGGTTAATTGAATGCCAGGTTAGGTTAATTGAATGCCAGGTTAGGTCAACTGTACGCCCTTGACGATTGGTTAGGTTAAGTCATGATATGTTCGTTAAAACTAACGAAAATATCACGACTTGAATAGAATAGAATAGAATAACCTTTATTAATAATAATAAAATAAATAAATTTTTTCAATTTACAATGACACGAATAATTTTGAAGCTCGACTATTTATTTTATTTTATTTGGCCCTTAAGCTTTAGGCTTTACTGGGCTCTTATTAAAAATAAGCTTAACCTAACCAATCGTCAAGGGCGTACAATTAACCTTACTGGGCATACAATTAACTATTTTAGAGCAATTAACTCCATTTTAACTCCATTTTAGAGCAATCCAAGAATAAGCACCCTCGTTCGACCACAATCTAAGAAAAAGCACCCTAAATTGATTTGGGGTGCTTATTCTTGGATTGCTCCTAACCGGACATTCAATTAACCAAACTGGGCATTCAGTTAACCGGGGATCCAATAATTTTCCCGTAGGTTTAACGAAAATATCACGACTTAACCTTACATGAAATCCCTAGTTACATATATTCCCTGTAACACATGTTTATATATATATATATATATATATATATATATATATATATATATATGAGGCGTCGCGAGTACGATGGGCGAACTCGCCACATTGGCAATTTCCACGAATGATTAGTTCAATCCTTCCCCCATCCACAGACAACTTGGTATAGCCAAATACCATCCCCGTACACTCAAAATGTAGTTATTTCCAATGCGTGTATTTGAGGTATGTACTCCTAGTACAGAATAGTCACAAATTTTAAACGCGTCTATCTCAAAACTGGTTTGGCGAGGTCACCCCTCGCAATCGCGACGCCTCATATATATATATATATATATATACACAGTAAACACTCGCTATTCGCGGCATTACCATTCGCGGCTTCAATTATTCGCGGTCACTGCTTCAAGGCCGCCGACGGAGGAGAAGGAACGAGCACCACTCCCGAATCAAGCTCTGTAGCTAGTAAAGGCTGATTTGAAAGATTCCAAAAACGTTTTTCGCTGCACAATGTCAAGATTTCAGAGGTATAAGCCTGAAGAGGTCTTTAACGCCGGTGAGACTGCCCTTTTTTGGAAGAAATTGCCATCACGCACTTACATTAGTCAGGAGGAGCATCATGCATCGGGATTCAAAGCCGCAAAAGATCGTGTAACTCTTCTCTTTTGTGCCAATGCTGCAGGTCACATGGTGAAGCCTGGCTTAATTCATAAGGCAGCCCGCCCGCGAGCACTAAAAAGGCAAGGATATGAACCACCTTCCTGTACATTAGGCACAAAATCAATGGAGTATGGCGTATTCGCGGATTTCCCTTATTCGCGGCGTGAGTGGAACCCTTAATGAGGGTTTACTGTATATATATATATATATATATATATATATATATATATATATATATATATATATATATATATATATATATATATATACAATTTGTTCGGTACAGTAGCTTTAAATCTTATTTCCATACGTTGCAATTGCATTTGGCAAGAAAGTCATTTCCAATACTAATGGACGATTAAGCGTAATATAAAAAGACATTTTTACCTTTTCATTCTCATGATTTCAAAGATTATAAACAGGAGTGAAAAAGAGACACTTTGAGAGCTTTTTCTACAACTATGAAGGTATAAAACAACAATATTGGTCAGTTTACTCGAATCGAAACTTTCTTTTTTGTATAAGCTATATAAATAAAAAGAAAAACTTTGAAGTGGCTTTAAACAAGACACATACAAGGATCATTTTTTTCTATCGAGAAACCAATGTCCCACAAGTTCTACAAATAAACACGGAAACGAAGTCATCAGAAGGGCCCTCAGAGATAAAGTTTGTCTTAATATAGTTTCAGGGTTGCCAAATAGCGGGTCGCGAGCCGCATGCTGCTCTCAGGAAGTTCAAATGCAGTTTTTGAAGGACGAGAGAAAGACTGATAAGAGCAAACAATGAGATAGAGGTGAGAGAAGAGATAAAGGGAATTTTATATTTTTGGTCTTTTTATTATTTTTAATATCATCTTTCCTTATAGTCTTGTCCACTCTCCCTTATATTGGTGTTTAAAAGAGGGATAAATATCTTTGATTTGACATGGATGCATACAGATTTTCTTGATTTGGTAACGCTTGAAACGAACGGTTGAAATAGTTACACACTCTAGGCCTAGTTGGCATGTGGCTGGAATTAAACTCGGTGTTTGACAAGGTTTAGTGTTGTGACTGTAACTGAAAATTTTACTTTAGAAACATGTGCCCTTAGTTTCGTGGAGGAGATAATAGCGAGTAAACCTTGACCAGGAGAGAGAGAGGAGAAAATATTATACTGAAAACTGAGGGTTTAAGCCAGAATGGAAGGAAGATGTTTGTCTTCACGCAAGAAAGTGGTAAACCTCTGTGCTTCATCTACAGCAGCTTACGTATTCACTAAAAGGCGAGCAGTCTAAAACAGTATGACATTATGATTTTCTTCTCCGTGCTGAAGTTCTTGAAATCGAAATACCAGGCGATTCTTATGACCAACACCTAACTGAATCACTTCTTACTGTTCTAACATTTCAGTCTGACTTTAAGCGACTCACGTCTAGGATGGAGAGCCACAAAACGTGGTGCACCAGTGGTGCTATTGTAATTAGGTTGTGAATCATTATACTGTATAAATGGAATTTAGGGCAGAGAATGAAAGTATAAATTGGCGTATATTTTGTGGTTCTTGGCCATGTAAATAGTATGGTACGTGGCTCGGAGTGTTAGGAAGTTTGGCCACCCATGTAATATACCATAAAAAGCCATCACTCAGGCCCATCGTGTCGGAAGACTCATTACCAAGGGAAACAGAAGAATTATAAAATTCAAGTTAACTCTTTAATACCTCAGAGACTTTTTTAAGGCTGAATAAAATTGTCTGGCACTAACTGCAACAGAGTCAGTAAAGTGGCACTGGGTGTTAAAGGATTGAGTAATGAACACTGCATGAAAATTCGAAATCAGAAGTGTGGATATTGAAGTTGAATAGAATAAATAAATCAGTGTGTGGATACAGAAAAGAAAAAGAAACTTAAGTTTGAGAAAAATTTAGCCCCATTCGGTTTTAAAGAACCTGAATAAGGCCTCTTTAGCTCTTTCACTTTGTAATTCTTTCGCATTACTTTTCATATACTTTAATCTATGAAAACATAAATACACTGCATTCAGAGTACATTTAAACTCATTTATATTCTCACTTTGAAAGTAGACACAAAGGACAGGATTTAGAATGGAGAGAGTATTAAGACTAAATAAAATTATTGCGTCGTCTTAAAAATGTATTCAACGATAACTACAGGGTTGGACAAAATAATTGAAACACTCGCATTTTCGGTGCAGTATTTTCTAATATTATTAATGGCGTTTTATATTTTACTGATGTGTGATATGTGAATGCAAATAACATTGAGAACTTTTTCTATTTTAATATGCTGATACTGGTTTTTCCTCTTCTTTTAGAATAAATAAAAATATGGCGCTTGGAAAAGATGCTATACTGACTGTGAAAGCGATAATAGGAAGACCTTTAATTGGTGTCTCAGTATTAAAAGTCGCGTAACTGCCTCTGTATCTCGAGAAAGAGTTCTCAAGGTTATGAATGCATGGAAGGAAATGAAAAAAACATCAAATAGGAAAAACTGACAGAATGTGACAGAGAACTTATTATGCGCTGTAAAGCATGAACCAAAGACTGCTGTATCAACACTTTGTTTAGAACTTAACTTAATAGTCTGCAAAGACCAGTATCAGTCGAAACGATGTTATGGGAACTGTAGTAAAGCCCCTTATAACATCAACCAGTGCAAAGGCTCGAATGAAATTGGAGTTGGCGAGACTAATGGAAACACTATTCTTCTTATGTGGCGTACGGTAGTTTTTTCCATTTCTCTCCATGTATTCATAAACTTAGGAACTGTTCCTCGAGATGCAGAGATAACTACGCGACTTTTAATAATGAGACATCAACCAAACTGGCTGCAACTATCATGCCCCTTTCACAGTCAGTGACATCTTTTCCAAGCGCCATTTTATATTTATTCTGCAAGAACAAGAAATAACAATATCAGCATATTGGAATTAGATGTTCTCAATATTATACGCATTCCCGAATCAACTGAGTAAAGTATATGACGCCATTAATAATATCACAAAATGCATGTCTCAGTATAGATATTTTTAGATTGAAACGCGATATTGGGAACCTGTCCTTCTTAAAACTGTAAACATTGTCATTGATAGCTAAAATTACTATGATACATATTCGTGTGTATCATATTAACTGAAATTTCATTGCAGTAAATGGTAAAATATTTTTAACATCTCAGATATACGGGCTATGTCGTGACCAATGTCATGATACCGATTCCTGTCAATCAGCAAAGTTAAACGATGTAGGGTTTGGGTGATAGTTGGGTGGGGAACCGGCTTCTGCGTTCAGATTACGTAGTCATCCATGTTCGGATAAAACGTAAAGCTGTAGGTCTCCTCCGTCGTGTGATCTTAAATTTTACGAAGGTTAAACAACCACATAAAAAAATTACCAAATGTGTAGCCAGCGCCCGTAACTCAGTGGTTTCCCTATAAGCAAAGTGAATGAAGACCCTAAGATAGATCGGGGTTCGACTTCCAATGGTGCTAAGTTATAAAATAATAATAATAATAATAATCTGAGAGTTAGCGCAATGGGCTGTTTTCGTCTGGCCTGAGCGCTGTGCCAGTTTCTGGCCCTCTTGACTGACTATTACTGTTATTATTATTACCATATATGTACACGAGGTCTGTTCAAAAGGTATCCGGACAGGGTGTTTACCGTTAGAACAAGGTCACGCTTGGAGTTTGACTGCGCTAAACATGTCTCTGCATATCGAGACAAGTTGACGGATAGGGTTGCACTTCATTGTGTAGCGTCAGTTCACTGTGGTGAGCCGATAAAGTTAAACGTGTTTTGTTTCGTGGCGATTTCTTACGATGTCGGAGAATACCAAGCAACGTGTTTGTATTAAATTTTGTTTTAAAATTGGGAAAACGGCCAGTGAAACTTTTTATTTACTCAAAATAGCATACAGTGATGCTGCTAGGGGCCGTACACAAGTTTCTGATTGGTCCCGCCGGTTTAAAGATGGAAGCACTTCCATCGAAAGTGATCCGCGGTCTGGACGACCCTCAACACAAAAAAAAATTAAGAAATCGTGTCAGAAGTGCGCACTATGGTCCGAAACGATCGACGACTGACTGTTCGCGAGATGGCAGAAGAGGTCGGAATTTCGATAGGCTCATGCCACTCACTTTTAACCGAAGATTTGAACATGAAACGTGTTTCAGCAAAGTTCGTGCCGCAGCTGCTAACAGAAGAGCAACGGAAAATAGCATGCTTGTGGCCTCTGATTTGTTTGAGCGTGCATGTAATGACGTGATCTTTTTAAAAAAACATTAGGACAGGTGATGAGACGTGGGTGTACGGATACGATCCCGAAACCAAGCAGCTGTCGTCAATGTGGAAGACTCTTACGTTCCCACGAACAAAAAAAGTGCGGCAAATGCGCAGCAAAACGAAGGTCATGGTTACTTGTTTTGCTTTACTGTGAAGGTGTGCAGCAGGGACAAATAACACTGGTCAACAACAATTTTGTCACAAGGGTTTTGATGGGTGTTCTAAGTGTACTTTTTCATGCTGAATCTAAATATGAAATCAGATTTTTCTATCAGGCTTAGTTTACTTGTGACGCTATGTTCATTTTTTCCTCATTTAGCATGATCACCGGATAAAAAAATAATAACATATTATATATAATTAAGTATATAACAATATTATATATAAAACATTATAAAAATAATAAATATAATAATATATTATATTAATTAATATAACTAATAAAATATATTAATATTAATATATATGTTGTATTAATTTTTCTGTAAAATTAGTACAATTTATTCCTTTGGGGAGAAAGTTCTGATAATGCTGGCAGGATAAATTTGGTCGGAGCAGCAGACTGTGCAGGTTGAAACATGTTGTACCTGTTCAGACATGAGCCTAGTTTTCTGTGTGTAGAGCAGCTCCAAGTCAGTCTGCTTGTAAATGTCACAGTGTTAACAGCTAGTGTCTGTTGCTTCTTGTTAATTTTACACAGTGTTGTATTCATATAGATGTTTTGTAATGCCGCGGAACTGTCTGAATCATCCTAATTCCTTTTGTTATGTATGTGGTGATCTAACTTTAAAATCCCAGAAACGTAACTTTACACCATTAGTAAAAAAATGCTATGAACTTTATTTCGGATGTAAAAAAGTAGGCGATCAGGACAAGAGTTGGGCCCCTCACATTTGTTGTGTGACATGTGTAAGACTACTTACAGGATGGCTAAACGGTTCACGTCACATGCCATTTGCTATTCCAATGATTTGGAGGGAACCTAAAGATCACACAACAGACTGCTATTTCTGCCTGGTAAATACAAAGGGGATCACTTCAAAAACAAAGAGCCTTATGAAATACCCTAATCTACCATCTGCAATGAGACCAGTTCCCCACAGTGCTCAACTTCCAGTACCAAATCCTCCTGAACATGTAAGTTTAAGTGATGAGGAATCAAACGTAGCTGTAGCATATCACGAGGAAAAAGATGAAGACATTTCTGATCCAACATTCCAGGCTACCTGTTCCTCCAATCAACATTTACTGTCACAAGGAGATCTAAATGACCTAGTTCGTGATTTGAAATTATCTAAGAAGCAGGCTGAACTTTTAGGTTCAAGATTAAAGGGTTGGAATCTACTGCAACGTGACACTAAAGTTTGTTTTTTCCGCAGCCGCCATGATGAATTCAAAGAATGGTTCTCCCATGAAGATGGACTTGTGTTTTGTAACGATGTTAATTCAGTCATGGGGGCTCTTGGTCATGAACATAACGTGGATGAGTGGCGATTGTTCATTGACTCCTCAAAAGTCAGCTTGAAAGCAGTCCTTCTTCACAACGGAAATAAATTTCCTTCTGTACCTATTGCACATGCTGCAAACATGAAAGAGTCATACGACAACATGAAGTTGCTTTTAGAAAAGTTTCAGTATCAGAAATATAAGTGGAATATCTGTGGAGATCTGAAGGTCATTGCACTTTTGCTAGGGTTGCAGCTAGGTTACACCAAGTACTGTTGTTTTTTATGTGAGTGGGACAGTAGGGACAAGCAAAACCACTACGTTAAGAAGGATTGGCCAAAACGCACCTCACTTGTTCCAGGCAAGAAAAATGTTGTGAATAGTTCACTTGTTGACCCTGAGAAAGTGTACCTTCCTCCTTTGCATATCAAGCTTGGACTTATGAAAAACTTTGTTAAAGCGATGGATAAAGCGCAAACAGGATTCACATACTTGAGAAATAAGTTTCCCCGGATCAGTGATGCCAAGATTAAAGAAGGCATTTTTGTAGGCCCTCAGATCAGAGAATTGTTAAGAGATGAGAGATTTGAAGGAGAGTTGAATGAAGTGAGAAAGCTGCGTGGCAGAGTTTCAAAAGTGTCTGCACAAATTTTTTGGGAAATCACAAGGCCGAAAACTATTCTGAAATTGTAGGAGATCTTCTTAAGTCTTACCAAGCAATGGGGTGCAATATGTCATTAAAGGTTCATTTCTTGGACTCTCACTTGGACTTTTTTCCGGAAAACCTGGGTGCGGTAAGCGACGAACATGGTGAGCGTTTTCATCAGGATATTTCTGCCATGGAAAACCGTTACCAAGGCAAATGGAGCCCCAGTATGCTGGCTGACTATTGCTGGACTCTTAAGAGAGACATGCCTGAGGCAAAGCACAGCAGAAAATCAAAACAAGCTACTTTTTAAACTACAGGTATGTCTTTTCGATCATATTTTAATAAGTATGTAACTATATGGGTTTTTAAAAATTAAATTGCATGTCACACAAAAACCAGACCTGATAGAGAAATTTTACAAACTTATTTGGATTCAGCACAGAAAATACTATAAGAATAAGGTATTTTCATTCTTGGGACACGGAAAAAATGTTTTTTTGTTGCCCAGTGTAATCAACAAAGACTTTTACAGTGAAGTTTTGAGATGTCTACGTGAAGCAGTTCGGAGTGGAAGTCTGGAGACTAGATGCTTCATCACGATAACGCGCCATTTCACTCGTCGCAACTTCTCCAACAATTTTTGGCTAAAATCGCTACCACCCTAGTAAAACAGCCTCCATATTTACTGGATTTGGCTCCATACGACTTTTGTTTGTTTCCGAAGCTCAAGGAAGCCCTGAAAGAACACCGATTCGATGATGTTGAAGCCATTAAAAGAAATTCGACGGAGTAGCTTATGAACATTTCGAAAAGTGCTTTCTAAAAATGTTTTCAACAGTGTCAGGATCGTTAGGCAAAGTGTGTGGCTTCAGAAGGAGCGTACTTTGAGGGAGATTAAGCCCCAAACCCTGTAAGTGTCATATTCTGTCTATAATCGCATCAGTCAGGATACTTTTTGATCAAAACTTGTACATATATGGTAGCGTGTATATGTATACACAGTGTTGGGTGCATTACTTTCTTAAAGTAACGGCGTTACCGTTACCGTTACTTGCAACTGAAAGTAACGTCATTACCACTGCAGTTACTTTTACGGAAAAGTAATGCGTTACAGTTACCGTTACCATTACTTTTATAATAAATTAGAAAATATAGTATTTCTCAATATAAGAATATGATATATATATGGACATCGGAATTATAAAAGAATTTCTGAATATCGAGCAAATATTTAATTAAGGTCAGATGAAACAATACCTGATTTTAGACTTACACTTAAATAATAAGCAATACAATTTAACAATTTGACCATTTGAAATAATATTAATAGCGATCAATAGATCTTAAGTAGAAAACTAAAAATGTAAAATAAAATTGTTCTTTGCATTCAGTATTACAAAAACGAAAATTATTGAACAGAATACATTAAAATAAATCGTGAATAAAAAATTACAAAATTCCTAAAGGATTAATGGATTATTCACTTAAGAAAAAATAGAAATCTTAAAACTACTGCTGAATGTCTTTCAGGAAGATATTGTTACAGTTCACAAAAACTAATTTTTCAAAAATGTCCTTTTTAAGGACAGTCTGTCCACATTTTGAATCATTCAGTGTCACAAGTGTTGTGTTCAAACATGTTTGCACACGTTTAATGTGAAGCTATTTTCATTCATATTCGTTTCCAAGTTAAGCATATAAGAATGTAACGAGTAACGAATAATGACTGAAAATGGAATGAAAAGTAACGGCGTTACCAATTTCGTTACAAAATAAATAAAATAACGGAGTTACCGTTACTGTTACCTAACGCCGTTACTAGTAACGGCGTTACTCCCAACACTGTGTATACATATATAGTAACTTGTCTAACCTGGGATGTTAAACATTATCCTCTTTTTATCAACCTGCCACGTGCCTACTTTTATTATGAGTATGGATACTGTATAAGTTTTTAAACATGCTATTAGAGAGGCAATGTTTATGAGAACCTAAGTAATAGAAAGGAGTTTACCATGACTTCTAAAAACATGTATGATAATACACCTTCACATAAAAGTTCGTTGCATGACTTTTGTATATACGGCATAAGAGGAAATATGCTTATGTTAAATTAAATTATAGTGACATTTCATCCAACAGTGTGGTAGTGAAAGTAAAGTTCTTAGACCATTACTGGTTTCAATTCGAATTATTGATTTCCATGTATCAACTACACTAAAGTGCGTACGGCATTCAGATGACAGTTACTTCTTCACATGATAATTTAGATTTTCTGATGAATGAGCTGAACAGGGAATTAGAACCTACAGTATTTATAAATGGATATGTTCAAACAAACTTTTACTGAACCTGACAAAATCAACCTATATGTTATAATGTTATAATGTTTCAGATGATGATTACCACAAAATATATGAATACAGATCATGAAATAAAACTTGATAACCCTGCTTTTGCAATAGTAAATGAAGTTAAGGTACTTAGTATTAACTTAGATTAAAAATTAAATAAAAAAAATGTACAGAATATCAAATCAAAATATCGAGATTTCTGCTTATATTATTCAAATAATAATAAAGAAATAATATATCTCACAATGCACCTTTTACCTTATGTTACTCGTTTATCCAGCCACATTTATTGTATGGCATTACAACATGAATTTGTTCAATGAAGCCTATGAAACATTTTATGGAAGCCATCCTTAAAAGGATGCTTGAGAACCTTCTCAAACAACGATAATAATAGGGATGGGGGAATCTAACATTTTTTTTAGGACGACTGGCTTCTATGGCCATTTTGGCTGCTGAATACGAATCCGGCTAGTTTTTAGATAGATAGATAGATAGATAGACTAACCTTTATTAATAATAATAAAATAAATACATTTTTTTCAATTTACAATGACATAAATAATTGTGAAGCTCGACTATTTATTTTATTTAATTTGGCCCTTAAGCTTCAGGCTTTACTGGGCTCTTATTAAAAATAAGCAGCTAGTTGTTATTAATTAATAATAATAAATAAATAAATAAGTAAATAAGTATTATAATAGTTAAAACATGTATTACAATATTAAACAACATTAATGGACAATATTAAACAATATTAGTGGACATTAATCCTAGATTTTTGTTAGTATGCCATTATTAATCGGGATTTCAATTTGGTTTTAAACAAATTTACATTCACAATATTTTTTATATCGGCATGCAAGTCATTCCATAGTTTCAATCCAATGAAAATGGGTAGTTTTTGAGATGAAGACACCTAAATTGAGGTATAACAAGCTTATGTCTGATACGAGTGGAATTCTTGATGAGTTACAAAATATCTATTTCCCCATTGCAAATTAATGATTTTGTTCTTACACTTGTAAATAAAAATAAAATGTGCCAGTTTGGTTATATCGTTGAGCTTTAGTAGGTTTAGCTCTTTAAATAATGCACTAGAATGATCAAAGAAATCAGCATTAGATAATAACCTTATTACTCGTTTTTGGATGACAAAGATACCATTTAATGCGTTGTTAGCGGAGTTTCCCCAAACAAGGGTGCAGTATGTTATGTAAGGAAGAACAAGAGTATGATAAAGAGTCAATGAAACTTGTTGAGGGTCTACATTTCTAAGTTTAAGCATTATAGCAACGCTCCTTGAAATCTTTTTCGCGCTATAATTTACATGATCACTCCATTGCAAATTCTTATCTAGCATTACACCAAGAAATTTTGTTACAGTACACTCCTTTACAGCGATTTCATTAACATTAAGTTCATTAAGATATACATTTCTTTTATTAGTAAAAATCATGAAATTTGTTTTACTGGTATTTAGGAAGAGTTTATTGGTGGTCAACCATTTCATTACACTGATGAATTCTGAATGAAATACTGTATATTCTTAGCTGTATTAACATCGTTGCAAGAAAAGAGACAGTTGTATCATCTGCAAACATTATGAAGTTCAGTATATCAGATGAACGTGGAAGGTCATTTATATATAATAAAAATAACAGTGGACCCAGAACTGAGCCCTGTGGCACACCATGTTTGACAAGCGCTTTAGTTCAGCAAACCTTATTCACTGATATAAAATGATATCTATTGGACAAATAACTTTTAAACTAATCACTGATCGCTCCTCTGAAGTCGTAACAATATAATTTATTAGGTAGAATATTATGGTCTAACTCTATTACATCAAACGCCTTACTCAAATCCATAAATATTGATATCATTATTTCTTTGTTCTCCTTAGCTATATTTACATTTTCTATAAGATTTAAAATAGCCATTTCCGTTGTTTTATTATTAAGGAAGCCATATTGATTTGGAGATAATAAATTGTAGGATTCTAAATATCGCTGCATTCTACTTCTTACAATTTTTTCAAAAACTTTGCTGAACACAGATAATGAACACACCGGCCTGTAATTTGTTGCTAGTGTGGGATAACCCACTTTAAAAAGAGGTGTTAACAACCAGTTTTTAGCATTGATGGGAATATTCCTTTGGAAATACTTTGATAATTAATTTTAGCCAAAGTTACAGATATCTTATCTTTAACAAGTTTCAATGTAGGTACAGGAATGTTATGAATGTTATTTTTTGTATTTTTAAATTTACCAATAATATTCTGGACCTCAGTAGAGGTAGCAGGAACCAAAAAAAATTAATTTAGTGGGCTGGGCGGCATATATTCTAGAGGTGAGTGATCATTATTTATTAATTGTGAGCGAAGCTTATCTGCTATTGAAGTAAAATGCTCATTTAAAGAGTCAGCAATAGCAGTATCATCAGTAATTTTTTTATTATCAACATTTAATTTCTCTATTGAATTTTTCTTAATTTGTTTTCCGAGAAGATTGTTTATGGTTGTCCAAGTATTTTTCATGTCTTCTTGGACTTAAAATGAATTTTTGACCTGGTTCAGTGGGTTTTTTTCAAAATGGCCGCCAAAAAAGTCGATTTTTTGTTTTAATGATTAAAAAAACTGCTACCCTTCAATGTTATGTCTTTTCATATGTTTACATGGTCGCTGAACTCGAAAATGAACAAATGAAAGACATTAGGAGTATGGTAAGAAGATCGATGAAAAATTTGAAAAAATGCCCGATCCAGATCGAACATGAAGGATGAATGAGGCCTCTAACCCCTAAACCTTTATAACTGAGAGAAAAAATAATTAGTTGATAAACGCTTGCTATATTTTTAATCATGGTTATGTTCACTCTTCAATATTGTTAAGTATCTAGTGTGTGTCGTAATAGTGATGTTTTTTTAGGCTTACTTTAGTGTTTTGGCTTGTTCTGGTGTTCTGGCTTGTTCTGGTGTTCTGGCTTGTTCTGGTGTTCTGGTGTTTGGCTGCTTTCTCTTTTGTGGTTTCTTGTACTATCAATGTTGTGCTAATTTACTTTAATAATAATTATCTATATTACTTTAATAATAATATAGTATATCTACTTTAATAATAATAGTAAATAATATATCAAATACAATATTTGAGATAATTTACTTTAATAATAATAATAATATATATGATACATCTAGCATGACTATAATTTGTATTACCTATCATATTTCGGTGTTATATGCCGACTAATGGGGTTTTACTGTACTTGCAGATCCTAATGCTTCGTGACTGCTGATTGGTAATGATGGCTGGTGAAAAGAAATCACGCAGTGCCGCCAGAAAAGAACTTTTTGGGGAAACCTACACAGACGTGGACGAATTTAAACCGACTGGAAAGTTGCCACCAGGGACAGTTGTGATTGGTAGGATGCTTGCACACTTTGCAAAAAAGGAGTAAAAGGACAGAAAAAGTCAATGACTCGAGATGATGCCAGCAAGATAGTTGCAAATGAACTAAGACGAGATTGGATTCATAAAAATGTCTATCCCATGCATGAAAAAATAGTGGCGAAAAAAATAAGCGACGATTATGAACATTTTAACAAACTGTGAAAGAATGAACGCTGCCAACGAAAACCTAAACGTGTCGAATGGTACCAAAAAGCGAGCGGCTTTAATAATCAGCTCACTAAGAACGCCTACAACATTAGAACTGACGATGAGGATTATGAAGCAGAACTTTCAGAAGAATTTGGGGTCAAAATGACTGATGATGATAAGACTTTTTGTTGGGATAATTGCTTTGGTGCGTATAAGGCCATATGTACAAATGCAGTACCAAAAGATTGGGTGAGACAGAAAAAGAGGAAAGAAACTCGTGAAAGATCAGCGGAGAAAAAGCGAAAAGCAACAGAAAGCAACTTCAGAGAGAGCAAAGGGAGCTAGAGGGATCCAGAAATTATTGAAATGTTAGCAACTTCAGTCGATTCTGAAAACGATCCGAGTTTTGAAAAATCAACAAAGGCAAAGACAGTTCCTTTTACTGATCGTAAACTTCGCTCATCGGAAGAAGATTTAAGCAAGGAGAAGTGTAAAGAACAACAAGCTGCATTTCCGACAGTGAAAATCAGAACTGGCAAAAAAGTCTGAACGAAAACTTGATGCGGTGTATACTGTATAGTCCAGTGTCTTGCCGAGACAAGAACTTCTGAAGAGCTTTCAGAGAGTGATAGTAAGAGTAGCTAACATGGTTTTTGATCAAGATTGGAAGCTGAAGGTAGATGATAATGAGAAAGATTGTGAGGGTGAGATGGAGAGTGAAGACGAAGAGTTACAAGTCCGTCACCAGTATTCAGACTTGACGTATATATTTCCGAGCCGCAGATCAATAATGCAATACTTGGAAGATGCTTCATACTTGAATCTAGAGTATGTCGCTCAACAAATCCTCAAAAAAGAGGATAACGTTGTGAGTGTAGGACTTGACCATACGACCAAGGCTGTCGGCCACCGGCTGTACGACGTGAAGGCTAACTACATCACCATCGCTGGTCCATCTGGCATGAAAAAGTCGCTGACAACTGGATATCTGGAAAACGTCAGCCATTCCGGAGAGGATGGAGCCAGAGCTTACGAATTCAAATTGAGTTGTCTAGCCGTACAAGCAAATTCTACCAATGACGAACTCAAATCTCAAATAGACTTCTGTATGTTGATTAGGGTGGATCGATTTTACATTCTTTTCGATTTCCATATTCTAATAGAGACAAACACTTGCGCATGCATGAGAAAATAGCCTCTACAAAATCTTAGCTTAATAGGTAATCATCTTCTGCCCCCGGCAGAGCGATGAAAATCATATTTTAGTAGTCAAAAACGTATTTTTAAACCCTAGCCCAGAGTCATAAAATTTTGCGTGTGTTATTTCATGCCTAAGCAACGATATAAATGCTATGGGAAATATATAAATGCATTATTTAAGACAAAGAGCCGATCTGAAAATATGTATATTATACATATTTTCAGATCGGCTCTTTGTCTTAAATAATGCATTTATATATTTCCCACAGCATTTATATCGTTGCTTAGGCATGAAATAACACACACGCAAAATTTTATGACTCTAGGCTAGGGTTTAAAAATACGTTTTTGACTACTAAAATATGATTTTCATCGCTCTGCCGGGGCAGAAGATGATTACCTATTAAGCTAAGAATTTGCAGAGACTATTTTCTCATGCATGCGCAAGTTTTTGTCTCTATTAGAATATGGAAATCGAAAAATATGTAAAATCGATCCACCCTAATGTTGATCGAGCTAGTGAATGTATGATACTTTTACAGCATCTTGGAATCGAAACAAACAAGATCTTGAAGTGCTGCGCCCATATCATTTTAGGAGTAGATCACGCTATGGAAAAAGTGTTTAAAAACACAAACAAAAAATCGGAGTACATAATCTACGTCAAGTTACGGCAGGAGAAAAAGTTTCCTGTTCTCCTGGTTCTTCCATTCATACTCTGGGACTCATTGCAATTGCTAAATTGTTCTCTCCCAGCCACGCCTCCCATTTGATATCCCTATATAATGACTATAAATCTTAGATGGCAGATAATGGGCTCAAATGTGATGGATTCAAAGGATTCGTGGCAAACCGGTTTGGGAGAATCGGCGAGTTAGCAAAAGAATATTTGGCGAGGCGAGACTCCATCCAAGCTTTCTTTGATGCCGTAGTAGATGTGAAGAGTAACAAGCTAGTTCTCGCAGTGTCAACTTTCATCCAAAGCCAATGGTTCATGTGTTGTTCCCAAATTTACGCAATGATTGGTGAAGTGATGATTTTCCCTATGATGGAGCTTCTTGGAATTGACAAGAAAGGTGACGAGAAAAGTGAAAGAACTTGGTCTGGAGTAAAACGTTTCTTTGAAAGTAAGATGGTTGAATTGAATGACTTGATGGCTGTAAGGAAGGAACAAGCCAGATCTAGTAAAGATAAACTTAAAGCTCTAGTTCTAGAGGAAGTCAGTGATACTGTAAATAATCAGCTGTCTTGTATGGACTATTTAACAAGATCAGACGATGACGCTAATCCAGACTTGATGTATGCCCCTCTGACAAATTTAGGATGCGAATCAGAATTTTCAAACTTGACAACCGAATCAGGGCCAGTGGTGGTAGCACATCCATTCAAACACACTCGAGAAAAAATGTTATTGTGACTAACGGACTTCTGATACTCTTCGTTCGAATCAAATTCTCTTGAGGATAGGAATGCATCCTGGAAATGGGCCAGGGCTTCATAAAAAGTCAAGAAAGTGAAGAAATTAGAGGAAGATTTTCCAGCTACTGTGCATATTGCAAATAAATTGTCCTACTGTATAAAGAAGAACTCAAAAAGAAAAAAGCTGGCAAAATATTGGCGGTTTTGGAAAATTGCAAAAAACATGGAGGCCCTATGACTCCAAACCACCTGGATGCTCTGTACAAACTGAACGAAAAGCATCTCCTCACAGAAATTGCCTATTTGAGACTCGCTATCACACCAGATATTCGTCAAATGAAACGTGTTAAAGTGAGAGACGGGAAATTCAAATGGAAAAATTTGGTGTACATGAACTAAGAAATTCTATTAAGAATGCCTTACGAGCAGAGCAATGTTACTAGTGATATTGATAGTTTATTGAACAATGTGTTGTAAATATGATTTCATGATTTGAATTACATCATGGAACTGATATGAATGCCTTGTAGTGTTTCTTCTGTACACGATATTTTAGGTCCAAGAACCAGCCAGATTCGTATTCAGCAGCGAAAATGGCCATAGAAACCAATCGTCTTGTTGGCAATTTCCAAAAAAGTAATTATTCCCCCATCCCTAATAATAAACAGTCACACTTCTCACATGTTTACATAGTTAAATATTCTAAAAATAAATGCGTTATACAAGCTTGCTGTTGCTGTCAGTATGTTAAACATTACCCACAAAACTTACTGTACCTCTCTCCCATTCACAAAACAATCCTCCCGCATCGAACACGTCATCGCTTTAACACAAGACTCCCCAACAATTTTATACAGAAACCCAGTTATACAGTTAGGATCAAATGTAGAATTCGGACCCCAGCCTTCTTTAGTTAGCTTTATAAGGCTAACTAACGAAAATATCATGACCTAACCTAACCACTCGTCAAGGGCGTACAGTTAACCTAACGATTCGTTAGGTTAGGTCGTGATATTTTCGTTAGTTAGCCTTATAAAGCTAACTAAAGAAGGCTGGAGTCCGAATTCTACATTTGATCCTACAGTTATACTCCAGGAAGCTTACTCTTTCGAAGTAGCAAATGTATGAAATGCAATATCGGCAAATATCAGAGACTGAGAGAGGTTACATCTTGAAATATAATTTGCAACTCACCAAAGAAATACTTCATCAGTTCCATCTTTATGTACGAATAATTGGTGTACATACATTACAGTGAATACGCATTTATTTTTAAACTTATTATTTTCACAGTAATTGAGTATTTAAATTAAAATTAATATTTAAAACAAGGTTCCCATAAACATCATATCTGATGCCAATTTTCAGAATTTCTTAAATTGCTTTCCTTGTTTTCAGTTATACTTACAAAATATCTTAAATAGTGTTTTAATTATGTGAAAAAGAGTTACGTTCCACGCAATAATTACACATGCATGAAATTTATATAAATTTGTAAAACAACAAACAGTACTTCTAAAAATTTTATTATTATTATTATTATTATCATCATTATTATTATTATTACATCTATATTACCACATTTGTGCTTACGGAAATGCACGTCAATATTTTATGTAGCCACTGCTGGTAATGCAGAAAAAAAAAATTAGGAAAATCTATATATCGAACAAACATAATAAAAGTAGAGACAAAATGTTCCAAGAGCCAAAAATTTTCAAACTAGTAGAAATCTACAAACTAAACATTGCCTCACATATGTATCAGATCGTTCATAATACTGCAACAGAAACCAATCAAAATATCAGATATTAGCTTTCCAAACTCAAACATCGCTTTAATACAAGACAGTCAAACATGTACAGTTGCCCGCATATGTAATGTTCCTCACCTCACAGACGACTCCGTACATGTGGCAACGCCGCAGTGATAGTCAAGGTACCCAAACTGGGGGAAAGGTAGGGTGGAGGGGGTACAACCGAGTCCAACAACATATAACACAGACATATACTGTATATCTAAAGGACATGATCGTGAACAGCGTTGAACTCCATGTAGTTTACTAGTCTTATACAGTAACTAGCAGAGCGATCCGGCTCGGCGTTGCCCGGGTGGAAGTTGAACGCTATATATATATATATATATATATATGTATGACCGGTTAGGTTAATTAAATGCCTGGTTGGTTCAACTGAATACCAGGTTAGGTTAATTGAATGACAGGTTAGGTCAACTGAATGCCAGATTAGAGTAATTGAATGCCCGGTTAGGTTAATTCCGCGATAAGTGAAAACCGCATTAAGCGGGATTGATATAACATGTAAAAATTGCTAATGTTGCCAACGCAAGCAGAATACCGCCAAGTTAAAAAAATATATATTTAGACTGTCGACTTTGACTTGTTTTTATTGCTAATGTTGCCAACGCAAGCAGAATACCGCGATATAGTTGCGTAGCCGCATTCACCGGGAACAATATAACATGTAAAACTGGTTAATATTGCCAAGTTAAAAAAAATATATTTAGACTGTCGACTTTGACTTGTTTTTATTACTATGTACTGTACAGTACATTATACAAAGGTAAGGTAGTAAATAAATTGATTCATTTGTTTTAAAGTTTATTGAAAAGCACATGCATGTGTACAAAAAATGAATGATTATTTTATTTCTTTGTAAAATAACGTAAAAGTGAGGCTTTGTCATTGTCAATACACAATGTATCTCGACAGACTTTCATAGCACGTTCCATATCAGGATCTCCATTCATTAATTTCTGTTTCGCATTTTCAATATCGCGAAGGAGACTCGCTTTTGTTTTGCAAATAAAATATTTTTTCCCGCGATAAGTGAAATTATACCGCATATAACGGGATTATGGTCACAAATTATAAACCGCGTAACATCGAATACCGTGTTAACCGAAACCGTGTTAACCGGGACCTTCCTGTATATATATAGTGAAAATATATAAATTGTGAAAACTGCGAACATTGTATAGATAAGAAAGAGATAATATAGAGGGTTTCAATTTACTGAGAGCGGATAGAACAACGAGACGTAAAGGTGGCTGTGTGATATATGTACATGAAGGTCATATGACAGAGACGGTAAAAGTAAATCAAACAGCCTTGTGGAACTCCTAGCACTGAAAATAGAAAAACTAAACGTGATACTGATAGTCATCTAAAGACCTCGAAACATTTCAACCGGAAAATTTTCAGAGGCCACTGATGATATGAGAAAGCTAATAAAGACTATAAATCCTCCATCCTACAATACAATGATCTGCGGAGAATTTTACTTCCTACTTATATA
The DNA here is from genome assembly GCA_023014485.1 of Bathynomus jamesi. Classification (NCBI taxonomy): domain Eukaryota; kingdom Metazoa; phylum Arthropoda; class Malacostraca; order Isopoda; family Cirolanidae; genus Bathynomus; species Bathynomus jamesi. The sequence continues at coordinate 48,369 of JAJOZX010000370.1, read as the reverse complement.
ATACAAAAAGGTGGATAGGAATATATATATACACCAGGACGAAGGGGGCACAAGAGAAGACCAGGAGCAAGCAAAAAGGTTGATGGCTCTCACATATGAGTTTATGCTGACACAAGAAATAACAGAAAATACTAGAAAAAAATAACTGCCTAGATCTGGTATTCACGAATAACACGAACTTGATTGCTGATATAAAAATAATCCCAACCATTATCTCAAACCACAAGTTAATCGAGATGTCAACAAATATGACGACATCATTAAAAGACAATACACATATTGAGGAAAGAAGCAAATTTGGGACCTTTAACATAAACTCCAAGACTATAAATTGGGAAGCAATCAGATCGCACATGGTCCAAATAGAGTGGGGAACAGTTTTAGAGAATAAAACAACTGAAGAAATGCTAACAACTTTGGAAGAAAAGACGCTGAGAATTTTAGAAAAATATGCTCCGAAATCACAGTCAAAAGCAAAGAGTTGCTGGCTAAAGAGGTAAAAAAGGAGAATATTCCGCAAAAGAAAGAGAGTGGAGGCAAAGTTAGCCAACTGCGGAGATAATGCCAGGAAAGTAATACAAGAAAAATTGGAGGGTATCGATAGGGAAATACAAACGCTAATTAAGAACCATACAGAGAGGGAAGAGGAAAAGGCGATAGAAGCAATAAAGAAAAATCCAAATAATTCCTATAGCTATGCGAACAGGAAAACAAAAACGCGCGCCGCTATTGGACCCTTAAGGAAGAGAAATAATGAACTAACCGACGATTCAAAAGAAATATCTGAAACATTGAGAGCCCAGCATGAATTAGTTTTCAGTACCCCAAAAAGTGATAAAGCGATACCTGACATAAATGCATTCTTTGAAGAGAAATTGCAAGGAGAATGTATAACAGACTTTGATTTTACCCCAGAAGATGTAGCGAGAGCGATAGGACAAATGAAACCACATTCAGCTGCAGGTCCGGACAACTGGAACGCATTATTGAATAAAAACTGTAAAAATGAAATAGCTACACCTTTATATTGGATATGGAGAAGATCCCTAGACACTGGGGAAATACCGAGCATCTTGAAAAGAGCAAACATTGTTCCTATATATAAAGGAGGGGACAGATCTCAAGCAAAGAACTATAGACCAGTGTCATTGATGTCCCACCTTACCAAAGTATTTGAAAGAATAGTTAGAGAGAAGATTTACGATTTCCTGGAGACATTGGAAAGATTCAACGAAAATCAACACGGATTGCGATCAGGTAGATTATGTCTATCACAACTAATACAACAATATCCTAGATGTACTGGAAGGCAATGACAACTACGATTTTGCTAAAGCTTTCGACAAATGTGATCATGGTATAATAGCACATACTGTAAAATGAAATATATGGGAATAACAGCCGAAGTGGGAAAATGGATCAACAACTTCAGAGAACATTTAGAGGTATTCAAAATTCAAGATATATCATCATCAGAATCGGAAATACGCAGCTCAGTACCACAAGGTACAGTACTGGCCACACAGCAGAGGGACACGAACAAAATATACAAATGGTCAGAAGACAACAACATGACATTTAACACCGAGAAATTTCAGCTCTTGAGATATGGTAGAAATGAGGAACTTAGACTGCATATTATGCTCCAGATAGACAGGAAATTCAGAGAAGCACGAAAGCGATCGATCTGGGGGTAATAATGACCGATGATGCCAAATTCGAAATACAAAATCAGGTAGCGATAAACAAAGCAAAAAGAGTCGCCGGACAGGTACTAAGAACCTTCAAAAGAAGGAACAAGACAATAATGATTCCCCTGCTTAAAACACTGATTATACCAAAACTTGAATACTGCTCAGTTTTGACGTCCCCATATAAAAAGGAAGAAACTAATGGATTAGAAGAAACTCAGAGACATTTCACAGCCAAGATTGATGGCTGCAAACAGCTCAATTACTGGGAAAGACTACGTAAACTAAATTTGTACTCCCTGGAAAGAAGAGAGAGGTACATCATAATCTACATATGGAAAATGATTGAAAAACTGGTACCAAACCTCAAACTAAACCCAATTACCATTCAAACAACACTGGAAAATAGGAAAGGCAAGATGTGTAGTGTTTCCAAATTAAAGGCCCAACAAGGGACCTCCTCAACACTGAAGGAAAATAGCTTGCTTGTCAGGGGGCCAAGACTTTTCAACCAGCTTCCACAGGACCTCAGAAACGTTACAGGGGTCAAAGTTGAAGTCTTCAAGAGAAAACTAGATGCCTGGCTCAGGACGGTACCAGATGAGCCGGATGTACCTGGCTATGTGCGGCGGAGAGCGCAAGAAAGCAACTCGCTCCTCCAGCAAGCCAGACCTAGAGGCGGGGCCACCAGCTTGACCTTCGTGTGAAGACTCTGAAGAGACCAACGCACGGAACATCAACGAGATTAACGAGGTTATATATGGCCTCGGAGGCCGACACCACATAGCCTATATATATATATATATCAGATGAATTTCATAATTAAACACGTGAAATGAATGAATGATGCAAACCCACAAGGAAAAAGAAAAATGATTCCAAGACCTTTCGTGTATTCAGAAGTACACCTCGTCATTCCCTGACGAGGTGTACTTCTGAATACATGAAAGGCCTTGGAATCAATTTTCTTTTTCCTTGTGGGTTTGCATCATATATATATATATATATATATATATATATTCAACCAATCCGGAATACAGAAGCCTCCAGCGGCATTAGATGACCTCGGAGGCCGACGCCACGTAGCCTATCTTCTTCCCAGCCTCAGTTACTCCTATCCCCCAAGTCTCATCCAAATTTGGCCAGGGGGTTTGGCCGACCATAAGAAACAAAGAAAGAAAGTTAGCAGGCAGTTCGACCGTCACAATTATTAGTAGAGATAAGGTTTATTATGATTACTGCAAGTCTATATGAACAGCTACCACTATACAACTTTTTATATACTAGTGAATTTGAACCAAAAATAGATATTACACAAACAACCTCCACACTCCCTTATTCCCCTTCCCCAACCACCAGTCTTCTTTCTCTTACGCTTGCTCATCATTATCATATACTCATCATCCTTTTTAGATTGTTTTTCGCTTCCATCCTCAACCTGTTTTGTTCTTCACATCCCAGTTGTTGGTGATGAGAAAATGTTTTGGAAACAGTAGACAATGATCTCCAGGTTTTCAGTTATTTGTCTTTGAGTGTTGCCTTCTTTATGGAGAACAATAATTTTCAACCTATTCTTGTATGACATTTCTTTATTTGGAGCCATTATACTATCTTATCTGTAAACAAATTAGAAGATGAGACATTTTTCGTATTAAAGTTTAACAAATAAGATGATATTTTTAAAGAAATTTGCGATTATATGAGGGTATAAACAACATGTGTGAGTCATTAAATCTATAAAACATGTTATTCATCAAATTGAATAGAATATTTATCAATAAAGAACCTGGCCTTCGAAATTAGCAAAATCAATAAAATCTAGTGCTGTACTGATCCTGATCATCGGCAGTGGCAGATTTGGCTATTTTTTGGGCATTGGCATCGGCCAAATTTAGCTGATTCTCTTACTGATTATTTGAAATTTTAAAATTTTCATTACAAAACAAAATCTATATTTACAGAAAATTTAACACAAAAAAAACTATGGTAATTTATTTATATTCATTTCAAAGTGTAATTATATAAAAATTTTACATTCACGAAAATGACAAAGCATAATAAGTTAAGTTGTCCATAAATTTACATTTTCTCGACTAGCTAATCTCTAAATATTATAAACTATTTTAATGAATTGTAAGTGGTTGTGTAATGTCTATTTTTGGTTCAAATTCACTAGTATACAAAAAGTTGTATTTGGTAGCTGTTCATATAGAATTGCAGTAATCATAATGGAACCTTATACTGTATAATACTAGTAAACTACATGGAATTCAACGCTGCATACGATCATATTAATTGTTTATCTTTATGAACACAGACATTACAATATAATTACCTGTATGTCAATGAATGCACATCAATTGTCCTTTAGATATATATGCCTGTGTTATAATTATGTTGTTGGACTCGGTTGTCCCCTCTCCAACCCGCTTTTCCCCAGTTGGGTACCTTGACTAACACTGCGGCGTTGCCACATATACGAAGTCGCCTGTAAGGCGAGGGACATTACAGTACATATGCGGGCAACTGTACATCAGAAAAACCAAATTACACTCAAGATTGTGCGACTAGATCCTTATGTTCCACAGGACCAGACCTTTGGAACACCCTCAATCTGGCGATAAAACAATTTAGAACACGAAAGCTTTTTAGTGAAAACTGAAAGACAAATTCATCAAATCATACAAACAATTACGCTCTATCCCCTTTCTTATTTCTATATAACAAATTAATCTAGATTCATATATGGCAAAACAAAAATAATCAAATAATAAATAAAAAGATAGATATAAAAATGTGTAAGGCGAAAATATCTAAGTCTGTTAAGATATTCAACTGTTAAGGTATTTAATATTTAGTTTCTTATATCCCAGCAAGTGAGAATGTGCAATAGGGTGGAGCGAAAAATACTTTTTTTCTAGTATGAAGTTCTAATAGTGATTAAAAGTTGCATTTAGTGGACGAAATAGCCTGCCAAAATATGAGTTCATTTGTTTAAAATTTTCAGCTGCCACCAGGGGGCTAAAGTTAACACAATTTTGTAAAAAGGAAAAAAAATGCTTCTAATTTAGGTTTCTCAAACTATTATAAAATTTTATCTTAGAATTATCTAATAGTTTGATTAAGATTCTTAAATGATAGGAATTCGTTTTGTAAAAATGTCTTTCATATGCTTAATATCTTCAGCTGCCACAAGAGAGCTGAAGTTAACACAATTTAGAGTAACTGAGTCATGTTGAGACTACACTGAATGTTGTGGGGGAGGGTTTGGGGAGGGTTGTGGGGGAGGGTTTTGGTGAGAAGGAATTTCTTTCTGTGAGACATTAGAACAGTGTGTTAACACTTGTCTTCTTAGGTAGTAGGCCTAGTCGCTCAGTTGATCGGAGAGATTTTTAATATGATCGGAATATTATAAAAACTTTATTTTAAAGTGATTTATATAGAGATAATATTGATTTTATTATAAAATGCTTGTTATAATGTATTATATAATTTTAGTTTATTTATATAATATATTATATATTTATATAATATATTATATATACTTATAAAATATATTATATATATTAATTATATAATGTTTTGATGTTACATGATATTTTGTGATTGTGAATTTTTCTTAAAAATATTATGGCATCAAATACTAAATATAATTTCACTATAGAACATATGAAGTGTGCCATATTTGAAGTACCTTGTGAGATGAGTGATATGCAACTACCAACTTATAACTGCATTATGAAAAAATTACCTGTTCACAAAACATTTAGTGAAGGAGCAGATGAATAACAATGAGCCTTCATTTTCTGAAATAGCATAGGCAGTTTCCAAAAAGGTAGAAAATATTTGGAAGAAGGCCTCTTTGCCAATAGTTTCACATACACGCGTTTTACAGATGATGCGAGTGTACCATGATAAATACAGGTCCTTATTAAAGCCATACAAGTCACGCAAGGATCAGCCTAAGTACAAAAATCAGCTTGAAGAATTTGAAAACTCTTCAAAATGCACTTTGTTTGACATCTACACCTGCAAATGTAAGGAGTTTAGGAGATGCTCATGTGAAAAGAGTAGAAAGTCCCTCCAAAAGAGCAGGATTTTTTAATGACCAACGAACACGCAGAATAATGGTGATAGGAAGCATTGACATAACACACACAAGACGATTACAAGCAAGAGAACATCGAAAGGAAATGGAAAAAGCACGTCTGGAATCCTCACAAACAACTAGTGCTGCTATAACCAATACGTCCAACTTACAAATCGAAACAGAGACAAGTGAACTTCAACAACTAGAAGAGATATCTGAAGATAATGAGGAAGATACAACCTCGACTCAATATGTAATATCAGAACAACAGATGCGTGAGCCACTGCCTTCATTAGCAATTACTTGTGATAGATTTAAAATGTCGGACAGAGCTGGGGCTGCTATTGCTTCTGCAGTATTGGCAGATCTTAAAATTGTTACTCCCGAAGACAAAGGAATATTATAGACAGAAGTAAGCTAAGACGTGAAAGACAAAAACAGAGAAAGGAACTACAACAGATAGGAGAGCCAAAAACCATGTGGAGATTATACTTTGATGGCAGAAAGGATAAACAATGATTCAAGTCCAGGAGAGTGATGGCTATAACCACCAAAGAACCAAACGCGAAGGGCATATCAGCATAATATCTGAACCCACTCTCTGTACTTTGCACATGTGACACCTTCCAGTAGCAAGCTAAATACATTTGCACAGCGCTAGTGAATTGCTTGAAAGAAAGGAATGTTGATATAGGGAACATCGTTGCAGTTGGCTGTGATTCGACAGTGGTTAACACTGGTAGTATTGGAGCACAATAAGATTACTGGAAGAAGCCTTTAATAAGCCATTGCAGTGGCTGATATGCCTTTTACACCTTAATGAACTTCCATTGCGCCATCTGTTTCATCACTTGGATGGTACCACTACTGGACCAAGAGCATTTCAGGAGAAATTGGCCGAGCACTTTCAGACTGTGAAAAGCTTCCCATAGTTAACTTCAAACCCATTGAAATTCAAGAGGACATGTGTGAAGTTGATGTAGATGACATAAGTACTGACCAGAAAACCTTCTTGAAATTCACAAGGCATATCAAGTGGAACATTCTCAAAGAGTCTTAGTCATAAGAGTCCAGGCAATATATTACATTCAAGGTGGCTCACCACAGCAAACAGGACTCTGCGGTTATATGCAAGCACAGAGAATCCTTCAGGCAATTTACAAGAATTAGCTACTTTCATTGTTAGGGTATACGTACCAATGTTGGTTTCAGATAAAGCGTAAACCATTATGCCAATATGGTGCTAAACATATGTGGCATATGATTGCAAGAAGCGGTATCTCCGTGAAGAGCTTAGGAGAGTACATGACTCAGTCATTCAGCGAAATGCAAATTACGCAAATCAAGAAACATTCTCATTGCAATGACAGCTGATGAAAGGGAGCTGTGCGTCAGTTGGGATTTAGGCGTATCATAAAAGCAAGGGCATGCATTCAAGAAACAGATGTTATCAGGTATTTTAAGGTGCCAGAAATAAATTTTTATGCCAAAGACTATAAGATCTCATTATGTGGCAAGATTTTCAGATAGCAGAACCACTGATAAACCAAAGGAGTTTCTCTTGATGATATTGAATCATGCATCAAACATGGTACTACTCTTCATTCAGAATTATTTCAGTTTCCATGTCATACACAAGCCGTAGAGAGATGCGTCAAGCTCGTTACAGACGCTGCTGAATCAGTCTGCGGACCTACAAACAGAGACGGTTGGATTCGTGCTACATTAGAATCAAGAAAAAACAGCCAAAATTTGACACAAAAGCAAATTACTAAATAGTCTTCAGCAAGAACCCTTTCTAGAGGGAGGTTGGTTGGGAAAGGGTGGTAACTCCGCTAAGGCACGAAATAACGTTTCTTAACTGTCTCAAGCCAGTATAAGGAGGAGAGACATCCTAATTTATTACTGTTCCCTTTTTCAAGTAAATACAGAATCATACTTAATTGTCATTTTTAAGTTAATTCAGCCCTCTTGTGGCAGCTGAAGATATTAAGCATATGAAAAGGCATTTTTACAAAATGAATTCTTATCATTTAACAATCTAATCAAACTATTAGATAATTCTAAGATAAAATTTTATAATAGTTTGATAAACCTAAAATAGAAGCATTTTTTCCCTTTTTACCCAAATTGTGTTAACTTTAGCCCCTGGTGGCAGCTGAAAATATTAAACAAATGAACTCATATTCTGGCAGGTATATATCGTCTACTAAATGCAACTTTTAATCACTATTAGAACTTCATACTAGAAAAAAGTATTTTTCGCTCCACCCTAAATTGTGCAATCTTAGCTGAATATCTACTGTATGTGTATATGGATATAAATTTATGTCTGAAACTTACTACAGGAATACCTCAAAATTCGTCGTTTCGAATTTCGTCGTTTCGCAGATTCGTCGTCATTATTTTACTACCTATAGTTTCGCAATCGTTCGTCCTTATTTGCAGATTCGTCGTTTTTTTTTAAAAATGTGAAAAAAAAAAACGATCGAAATTGACGAAATTCACCTTTTTATCAACGCAAATTCACGACGAATAAATTCTCCATCTTTTGAATACCACACACTAGGGCAGAGTGTGTGGTATTCTGTATACTCTCAAAAATCCCCTTCCGATGTTTTTCCTTTTATAGTTTACTACGCATTGGCTTACTTTAACATAAACCTACATACAGTATTCTCTCTCGGGGAGGTGTTCCTGAATGTGCAAATACTCCTGTCAAAATAACGTTGTTCGAAATCACGATACTGTAAACTCGCTCAATATAATTGAACTTATGGAAAATTCACTGTTTTAAGACTTTCTGACATTTTTTAAACTGCGTTTCGGTGAGTTCATATATTAAACTCATTAATGGAACAGACAGAGTCACTATAGCACGAGACACGTTAGTCAGTACAGACCTCCTTTAAATTGAACCTTAAATCAATGTTTCTTTATAGGACATGCTGTTTGATATTGGAATACTATTCCTAATGATATTAGAATCGCACCATTAGTTACCAACCTTCAAAAACAGATCCCAAATTTTTAATTAGATTAATGTAGGGCTGTGATTTGATGAACCTATTCACCAAATGCTGATTTGTAAAAACATAGCTTATAATATTCTCTGCTCAATATGCTTAGTAATATTAACTTGCTTGCAAAGTGTAAACTTTTGTATTGCAGTAAATAAAAAGGGTCTTTTCCGTTTGGGGGCTAGCAGCGAATTTTAATGAAAATCGGTATACTAATGTAGTTTTGGTCACTGATTTCGAAAATAACTTTCTTTTTTTGGAGAAATCAAAAGCAAACATGTTAGAGCACTAGCTTAAATTAGTTACAGAGGATTGTGTTAAATTTAGCCAGAGTCACAAACTGCTACTGTTTATGAAGAAGTGCTCTAAGTGTGGGAAAGTGTGTTCCTTTGATAAAAAGGATCATATGTAGTTCGGACCCCAGGTAACCCTAATGGAGAATACAGACCCCAACTTTCCCCTAATGTAGAATCCAGACCCCAACTTTCCCCTAATGTAGAATCCAGACCCCAACTTTCCCCTAATGTATAGATTATAGAAGCCAGACCCCAAACGAATCGTATAAGGACATCAATAAACAATTTAAAGGTTCATAGAAAATTTTATTATTATTATCACAAATAAAAACCATTAAAATCACACAATTGTAAAATCTTATATCAAATGTAGAATTCGGACCCCAGCCTTCTTTATTAGCTTTATAAGCTAACTAACGAAAATATCACAACCTAACCTAACCAATCGTTAGGTTAACTGTACGCCCTTGACGATTGGTTAGGTTTAGGTCATGATATTTTCGTTAGTTAGCCTTATAAAGCTAACTAAAGAAGGCTGGGGTCCGAATTCTACATTTGATCCAATCTTATTAGTGAAAGTTTAATTAAAAGGATATTGTGAAAAATGGTATCACAAAATTGGAAAAACGTATTGTTTATGTGTCTTTCATGCCACATAAATTCGTCTAAGTATGAATTTAAGTGTGATCTCCTACATCCATGCATTGATTTAATAAAACTTTTTTGGCGATTCCAATAGCTTTCAATAGTTTGTGTGTGTACTAAAAACTCAAATAGTTAAAGAGTAGCTTAAACAAGCCAAATGGAGAATACAGACCCCAACCTTCCGCTAATGTAGAATTCGGACCCCAACCTTGGTAGGGGTCCGAATTCTACATATGATCCGATAAAAATATCCAGTTCTTTCGTTGCCAAAAGCGTCGGTCAAACGGTAAGAAGTGCAACTTTACGAAGGATACATTTTTTGAAGGATCCCGGCAGATCTGTAACGTAGCAGAAAAAAACAAGAATTAATACCCAGTTAGGTCGATTGAATGCCAGGTTAGGTCAATTGAATGCCCGGTTAGGTCAACTGTACGCCCTTTGACGATTGATTAGGTTAAGTCATGATATTTTCGTTAAAAACACATTAATTATTTAAGTGTTCTAACATGTTTGTTTTTCAATTCTCTAAAAGAAAGTTATTTTTGAAATCAGTGACCAAAACTACATTAGTATCCGATTTTCACTAAAATTCGCTGCTAGCCCCCAAACGGAAAAATCCAATAAAAGTGTAAAATCTGTCATTATTTATTATTATTATTATTATTGGGGCTTCTTTGTGCATGCACTTCACGATCCTCACTTTATGGAGCTCAGTTTCAGAGAGAAACTGCAATGCGTGGTTCGGCTGCCATTAGAAGAGGTTGTTGGCATTTATGGGAAACTTTGGAGCAAGTGTAGTTTTCGTCCCCCTGACGCAAAAGGGACACAAACTACACTAGGTCACAAAGTTGGGGAACGTAAACTACACTAGGATCTTTAGGAGACATTTTTTAAATGAATCCATCAAATAAAACGTTAAAACTAACGAAATTACGACTTAATTAACCTAACCAATCGTCAGTTTATACACACACACACACACACACACATATATATATATATCGGGTGGCCCAAAAAAAATGGCACCAATTTTGAGAAGTGATATCTCAATAACCATTGCAGCTAGGGACTTAAAAAACAACCAAATGAAAGATAATTCTTTTCTCTCTTTAAATATTTATTCTATGGCTTGATGGTTATAAGCCCATATAATGCCCGAAATTGGCTTCCAAAAAAAATATATAAAAAAAAAGTTGCGCAATTATATTTATTCCTTGATCCTAATTTTAAATGAAATTTTTCTATTCCAGACCCCTCAAGATGGGATTGAGAGAATCTGATAAGAACATTATACAAGCACTACGTGAAGAAAAAGGATATTCATTAAACAGAATCCTTTACGAATTCCAAATAGAAATTGGAAAAAAAGAACTGTGGCACATTTTTTACAAAAACTTAAAGAAACCGGCAGCAGTCAACGGCGTCTGGGAAGTGGTCGACCAGAAACTATTAGAACGCCAGAAAACATTGAAAAAGTAAATGAAATGGTTTTAAGTCAAGAGGAACAACCGGGAACAGTAAAAGTGAACGTGAATTGCGAAAGAAACCGGGATTTCACGTTCATCAGTACAGCGAATTATTCGCTGTACTGATGAACGTGAAATCCCGGTTTCTTCGCAACTTCACGTTCACTTTTACTTGTTCCCGGTTGTTCCTCTTGACTTAAAACCATTTCATTTACTTTTTCAATGTTTTCTGGCGTTCTAATAGTTTCTGGTCGACCACTTCCCAGACGCCGTTGACTGCTGCCGGTTTCTTTAAGTTTTTGTAAAAAATGTGCCACAGTTCTTTTTTTCCAATTTCTATTTGGAAATTCGTAAAGGATTCTGTTTAATGATATCCTTTTTCTTCACGTAGTGCTTGTATAATGTTCTTATCAGATTCTCTCAATCCCATCTTGAGGGGTCTGGAATAGAAAAATTTCATTTAAAATTAGGATCAAGGAATAAATATAAATGCGCAACTTTTTTTTTTATATATTTTTTTTGGAAGCCAATTTCGGGCATTATATGGGCTTATAACCATCAAGCCATAGAATAAGTATTTAAAGAGAAAAGAAGTATCTTTCATTTGGTTGTTTTTTTAAGTCCCTAGCTGCAATGGTTATTGAGATATCACTTCTCAAAATTGGTGCCATTTTTATTGGGCCACCCGGTATATATATATATATAAATTGACGATTGGTTAAGTTAAGTCGTAATATTTCCGTTAGTTTTAACGTTCATAAATCGACGATTGGTTGGGTTAAGTTGTAATATTTTCGTTAGTTTTAACATTTTATTTGATTAGGTATACGCGGACAAAGTTGGGGAACACAAACTACACTAGGATAATGTAGGGGGAACGTAAACTACACTAGGAGGATAATGTAAGGGAACGTAAACTACACAGGGGGACATAAACTACACTTGCTCCAAAACTTTTAACGTCTACAAGCACTGTCGTATTCCTAAATAATTTCTAAGAAGCCCTAAAGGTGTTCAGATGTGTTGGATCGAAGCGTCATCAAAAGGAATAAGAAAAGAAAACCTACGGAGAGAAAAGAGTCCTCCTGAATTTCTCCTTCTTCATGAATATCAGTATTAGTAATAGTAATAACTGAATCCTATTGATTTTATCTGAAAACCCTCCTGAATCGCTAAAGGCATATTCAGATAAGAACTCCTTATGACAATACCTTATTGTTTGTATAGAAAAATAGCAATTTCTCTCTTCAAATATACTCTATTCTAAAACTAAATGTAAAAAATTATCTTTTTTCTGAATAAAGTTTTGAGTCTTAAACATTTCTGGATATTCACACCTTCGAGAATAAAGCTTCACACAGTTTCTAATGTAAGAAACATTTGTTAAAACTCAAATTCTTTATATGCAAATCAGAAAAATGAAACTTGAAAATGACTGAAAAAGGGAAGAAGTACAAACAAGTTAGTAGGATGCAAGTTTATCAGAAAACAAGGCATTTCGATGAACACTTGGATCATATATACGAGGTATAACTTACCTTCGTATATATATAATATATATATATGTGTGTGTGTGTGTGTGTGTGTGTGTGTGTGTGCGTGTGTGTGCGCGCGCGCGTATTTTCAACACTATACTTATAATTTCGTAGGATTTGGTGACTTAAATAACTGGAATCGCCAAAACTTTATAATTGATGCAATTTATTTCCCAACCACCAATCTTATCCCGTCATAAACCGAACCTCTTCCAGTTTAATTTTAATAAAATATCTCAAATTAATAAAACTTCGAAATATATATTTGAAACCAACATTTAACGAAATAAATTGGAAATTTCATATTTATTTCAAAAGTTTCCAATTTACACGGAAACTATCCGATTCTAAAATATAGAAATATCTCGTCATTATTCTCCTTCATTTGGCAGTTGATACAGGTGGAAAATTTTGTGGCAAAAAAAAGGACGTTTCAAATTTGTACCAACGAATATAATTATTACGATTTTCTTTTCTAACAAATACTAGGGGCACTCAATATATTTTGCCCCACCCTTTTTCCTTAGCAAAGTAATAGGCCATGGGACTGAAATGTCTTTTGGGCCGTAAGTTTGAACTTTCTGCGCTTCACATAACCAGATTTTTCCAGTTTGAACCTCCCCTCCTTGTATAAAACCGCTTTTAAACGCCCTTGTATAAAACCGATGGTTAACGCAGTTTCGAAAATGGCGTCTGGCATTGATGTACGTCGTAAACAGAGAGCTGTTATCGAGTTCTTAACCGCAGAGAAGGAAACAGTTGAAAATATTCACAAACATCTACAAAACGTTTACGGAGATGCTGTTGTTGATCGAAGCACAGTTGGACGCTGGTCTAAACGTGCAAGATCATCAAGATCATCGGAGAGAGGGAGAACCAGCCTCGATGATGAGCCACGCAGCTAAGAATTAGTGAAGGAAGGTGAATACGATAATTCAGCAACTGGGATACTCAAAAGTGTGTTCACGGTTTGTTCCTCGCCAACTTACTGAAGATCACAAAGCCAAAAGAAAAGGAATTGCTTCTGAGTCGTTGGTTCGATACGAGACAGAAGGAGTTGACTTCCATTCACGAATTGTGACTGTGGATGAGACTTGGGTACACCACTTTGAACCTGAAAAATGGCTCCCTCTGCAGGAAAGGTTATGGCCACCATCTTCTGGGATATGAAAGGGGTGATTCTGGTGGACATTATGAAGAAAGGACAAACAATCAACTCGGAGGCATATATTTCTACCCTACAGAGACTCCAGAGACGTATAAAGCGAGTTCCACCGGAGAAAAAACTGGAACACGTCCTTCTTTTGCACGATAACGCAAGACCACACAACAGTTTGCAAACAAGAGAGGCCATCACAAAAATGCGCTTGACTGTATTACCCCACCTCCATACAGCCCAGATCTGGCACCTTCAGATTCTATTTGTTTGGGCCATTGAAGGATGCTATTCGTGGAAGAAAGTTTCAGAGTGACGATGAGGTTGTTGAGGAGGTTAAAAGGTGGCTCCAGCGGAAGCCAGCGGACTTTTACCAGCAAGGAATAAAGGCACTTGTTTGGAGGTGGAGGAAAGCCGTAGAAAAGGATTGAGACTATATAGAAAAATAAAACTTGTAAAAAAGCTATGTAACTACTTGTGTACAAAATTTCTGGAACTTACAAGGAAACTTGGAAAGTAAAAAAAAAGGTGGGGCAAAATATATTGAGTGGCCCTCGTATATTCATGTTGTCTATTAGTTTATATTGCGTTTGAGCATCATTCAGTTCGATTTAGCACAAAAAATTATGTTATATTCGCAGGGTGAATACGGATTGCCACAGCGTGTGCATAAAGTCTAAAAACAGGAAATGGAAAAATGTAATCAATGAACCTTGTTCATGATGCTGAAACTTATGAACATCATATACTGTATATATATATATTATAATATATATATATATATATATTATGTAAAGCTTTCTTTTCAGAACTCATTAGGAATGATCCCCAATTAGGCTCCCCACGTGATATCCAGTCAGGATTTGAAATGAAAAGATGTACTTAACGAATGCTCTGAAAATAATTTCTAGACTCTCTTTATAAAGAAATTACTGAAGTTTACCCATCATAAAATTCATTATATTTTTCTTTATTATTACTTATGGTCGTGATCTTGTAAGAAGTTCAGCATTATATACTTTTGATCAGTGGTTCTCAAACTGGGTTACGGCGTACCCCCAGGAATACGCGAGCGAATCTTAGGGGGTACACGAAGGGGTCCTGAAAACATAACCCTTTTAATTTTATATACAATTAGCAAACGGCCACAAGTTACACGGTCGTAAAGAAAGTAAAAATCCTCTATCTCTCTCGAAAATCCAAAAAATCCCGTGAAAGAATTCAAGGGGTTCAGAAGAAGAAAAAGTTTGAGAACCGCTGCTTTTGATGATGAAAGAAAAGGATAAATTCCTTTATGCCTCCCACGTTTTTCATTATACAGATTGCGTTAGAGTATGATGTTTTTCGTACACTGTAAAGTTGTTCCATCCAGACCACACTTTCTAAAGATGCACTACTTACTCCATTTCCACCAAATATGGGACAATTTTGAATCAATTTTATTTTTAATGTCGATATAAAGTGGCTTAAAATCGGTCCAGAAAGGAGAGATGTTCCAACAGCATTTATGGTGGACCATCGTTTTACAAAGAAATCGCTCCATAATCGGCTCATGCAGCAAATGGAGCAATCACATTTTTAGGAAGGTGGTCTGTATGGAACAATTTTACTTCACTGTTGGAACAACTTTACTTCTGGACCGATTTTGAACAAATTATATCAACATTAAAAATAAAATTCAAAATTGTTCTAGAAAGAAGGAATAGTTCATCATTTTACCAAGAAATCGTTCCATATTCAATTGAAACAATTAAATTTTTAGAAAAGGTGGTCTGTATGGAACAGCTTTTTTTTTTACAGTGTATAAGTAAGGTATGGCCAGCGTACGTAGCTCAGTGAGTAACATGTTTTCCCCATAAATGAAGTGGACACACTAAGGTCGAGGGTTCGACCTCCAATGGTGCTGGTAATAATAATAATAGAAGAATTAGCGCAATGGTCTGTATTAGTTGGCCTGAGCGCTGTGACAATTTCTAGCTCTGCTTACTGATAATTATACTGTAAGGTGATGGCAACATTTTTTGGGACCATCAAGGCGTTTTGCATGTTGAATTCATGCAAAAAGGGACAACAATAAATGGCAATTCTTATTGCGAAACTTTACAGCGACTCCGCACGGCTATCAGAAGAAAACGTCCCGGGTTGCTTACTGCATGTGTGGTGTTCTTGCATGACAATGCACGCCCTCACACTACAAATCAAACGCACCAACTTTTGGAATCGTTCCACTGGGAAGTTATGGATCATTCTCCCCCATAGTCCTTACCTTGCACCAAGCGACTTCCATTTGTTTCCAGCCCTAAAGGAACACCTCGGAGGTAAACAATTTCAAAACGATCCTGATGCAGAAGCGGCCGTATGAAACTGGTTAAAATCTAAGCACCCTACATTTTACTCAACTGGCATCGGAATGCTTGTCCCACGCTACGACAAATGTTTGAATCTGTTTGGTGATTATTTAGAAAAGTAGTAATAAGTTGTTGAAATACAGGATGTACACAGTGGTGGTGTCGTAATTTCTTCAGTGGGGTAACGCAACAACAATTTTTCTTATATAGCGTTTCTATAAAATTCTACAGCGTTTTTACATTTTATGTACATTCCCATAAACACGTTGAAATTGAAGGGGTTAGGAAAGAAATATAGTTAGAAAGAGTATGTATTACAAAAATGTTCAGTAGAAACAGCAAGAAATATAAAAAATATAAAGTAAAATAAAACCAGTAGGGTAACGCTAAAAGTAAAATAAAACCAGTGAGGTAAGACCGTTACCTTGCGTTACCCCCGGACTACACCACTGGGTGTACACAAATTATCTTTACAACGTTTCTCTCAAATGAAAATATTAGGAAACGAAGTACACATGCCGTTTTTGCGCCATCTGTGAGAGAAAGTAATAAAGTTTCATGTGGTAGTTGTCATATGTCAGAATATTGTACAAGGTGTACACAAATTAGGAAATTGGTACGAAATTCCATTAACATGCATTTCCCAAATCGGTGGATTGGCCGTGGGGGACCCAGCTCTTGGCTGGCCAGATCACTGGACATAACACCCTGTGACTTTTTTCTATGGGGTTATGTAAACCCCATGGCCAACATCGACGATTTAAAGAACTGAAGTGTTGCTGTTGTTGCAAGAGTTGACGTTGAAATGTTGCAGCGTACATGGATGGAGATAGAGTACCGTTTGGATGTCTTATGTGTGACAAATGGTGCCCATGTTGAATGTGTTTGAGGTTAGGGCCAACCACCGACTTGGGAAATGCATTTTAAGGAAATTTCGTATCAATTTCGTAATTTGTGTAGACCCTGTACAATAATCTGACATATGACAACACCACGTGAAACTTTATTACTTTCTCTTACAGATGGCGTAAAAACGGTATGTGTACCTCGTTTCCTAATATTTTTATTTGAGAAAAGTTGTAAAGGTAATTTGTGTACACCCTGTACTTGTAATAATTACTTGCCTTATCATAAAACTGTTTCTTCAAAATACGTTGTAAACTTACTTTTTGAACAACCTTCATAGTAGGGTAGGTACCATACGTTAAAAAAGTCGGGATGCACTGGACTGCTAGGTAGGTGTCGGAGGACAGAAAATATCTGGGAAAATATCTGCCACATCTGGGATGTTTCTGTCTCTCCCAGGTATGGCCCAGCGTATCCCGATTTTTTTAACCGACTGTGTAGTATATGAATATCCTAAATATATCAGTCTTTATTATGCCACTATCTATGAACGTATTCTACAAAACTGGCTGAAAAAGGATGTTATTTTGTATTTATCGTTTCAAGCCTTTCAGAATTATGATAATCTGTGAAGAGAGACAGAAACTGGCACGGTGCTTAGGCCAAACTAATGTAGTCCATTGTTCTAACTCCTGGACTATTATTATTATTATAGCCAGTACAATCGGGATTCGAACACCCGACCTCATTGTCTTCAAATCGCTTATAAGAAACGGTGTTACCCACTGAGTTACGGACGCTGTAGGCGAATGATCGAATAAGTGTCTATTATGACACGTTTCGACTTCTCTTTTAAAATATTATGAACACGATGTATTGTATATTTATTAAACTCTTCAGTAATTGGGTATTCATTATTCAAGAGTTCGTCATTTTTTAATCAGGAAATAACTTTTCTTAATAATGAGTTTTGTATATAATTTAAATACTAAATACCGGGTGTCCGAGAATTATCTGTACAATTTTTGGCTGTTATTAAAAGTCAACCATGAAGTGTAGAAATTCTAGTTTTGTCCCATTTTACAGAGAATCTCATTACGTTTTTTCTGATACCACGTTTTGATAAGTTTTTTAGAAATGTACGCGGGTGACAGACATTGATGATTTAAAAGCAAGAATCACAGCTGCTATTGAACGAATTGATGTGGATATGCTGCAGCGTACATGGCAACATTTGGAGTATCGATTGGATGTTTTGCGAATCACTAATGGTGCACATATCGAATGTTTGTAACAACGTTACTTTAATAAAAGAAACTTTTGAAAATACAGATTCTAAATAATCTTGTTTAAGAATTTTACGTGTGTTATCAAGAATTTTATTAAAAGATGAAATTGTACAGATAATGTTCGGACACACTGGAATTTCTAAAAAACTTGTCAAAACTTGATATCAGAAAAAACTTAATGAGATTCTCTGTAAAATGGGATAACACTGGAATTTCTACACTTCATGGTTAACTTTTAATAACAGCCAAAAATTGTACAGATAATTCTCGGACACCCTGTATATCCTGGTTTCGTGTGATCTTGAATTAGGGCTCACTACATTATATGGTAACGATTTTACTATAATTTTTAAAGAAAAATTTATTAATTTTTTTTTAAATTTTCATCTTTTATGTTTTTGATAAACGTAACGAAAATGAAGAAATGCACATTTATGAAATATACGATATATTATATAAAGAACCCTTTGTTTATTATGATACTTTTACAGTATGTATATACATAGAAGGTTGCGGGAAGTCTTTGTTTTCTGTGATGGAGGGATTGACTTTTAAACCGTAAACTGTGGAGACGTTGGGAATTTTGAATATGACACCTAAGAAAGTAAAACATTAAAGGGAGGGCGTTCTTATATATGTATGGCAAATACCGCGACCGCTCGGGAAAGACATTTGTTTTTGAAGATGTAGAATCCTCAATACTCGTATGTTTCTGAATTTCATGCTCCCGAATTCTGTCGATCAAAGAAGTTAAACGAAGAGTGGGTCTGTTCACTAATTGGATGGGAGACCATCCTTTGCATCCTGCAGATAATGTAGCAACGCGTGGTTCGGATCGGACATAAAGCTGTAGTGTCCCTCCGTCATAAGACCTTAGACGCTATGAAGGAGGTTATACAACCCCAAATATATCAGGGGCGACATCAGACTTTTGTGGGTATATATATATATATATATATATATATATATATATATATATATATATATACAGGGTGTCCCATAAGTCCGGCATCATAGGAGAAATTCATATTTTTCTATTTCTACAGGCCATAATGTCTGTGAGCAAGGAAGAACGAATCTAGATAATTCTACTCATAGGAAATCGGAGTCAAAGAGAGACCGCTGCTGAATTTAACAGACTGCATCCAGACCGCGAGCCAATAACACAGAGTTGTGTTAGCAGACTTGTTGCAAAGTTTAAGGAAACAGGATCCATAGAAGATAAACCACGCAGTAGACCTTCGAGGAGGTCCACTGACGATGATACAGCGACTGCTATCCTGGCTCATTTTAACAGAAGTCCCAATAAGTCTCTTCGGCGATTGTCCGCCGAGACAGGAGTGTCGAAAAGTAGCATCCATCGCATTCTTCAGGCTCACAAATGGCATCCATACAAACTTCAGATCCTACAGAAATTAAGCGAAGATGATCCCGACCGGCGGATGGAATTTTGTGAATGGGCTACGGAACAACATGCTCGGGATGCCAATTTCCCGTCCACCATTCTGTTCAGTGACGAGGCTGTTTTTTATGGAAATGGTGAGGTAAATCGACAGAACACCCGCTACTGGTCTCAAAACAATCCTCACTGGTATACCTCTTCGAAGAACAAGGTGCATCTCGAGTGATGGTATGGTGTGACATTTGGAAGGATCGCATCATAGGCCGCCTCTTTTTCGATGAACATGTCGCTGGAGGCACCTACATACGTATGCTCAAGGAAGAAGCATTTCCCAGTGTCTTGAACGAAGAAGGAAATTTCCCAACATGGTTCCAGCAAGACGGCGCTCTTGCACATTACAGCACCCAAGTAAGGGAATACCTGTACCAACAATTCCCTGGTCATTGGATAGGACGTCGAGGGCCTGTGGAATGGCCAGCTAGAAGCCCGGATCTCACGCCACTAGATTTTTATCTCTGGGGCCACTTGAAAGCGCTGGTATACGCAGAGAAAATGAGGAGTGTTGAACATTTGCGGCAGCGCATTATTGGGGCATGTAACACCATTACTCCTGACATCATTCACCGTGTGCTTGCTGACTGGGTATCACGTCTGAATTTGTGTATGGAAAACAATGGTGGACATATTGAGCACGTTCTGTAAATAAAAGCTTTTCTTTTGCCTTTTTTTATTATTTTTCCTATGATGCTGGACTTATGGGACACCCTGTATATATATATATATATATATATATATATATATATATAATATACTATAATTTGATACTTGCTTCACTGTGATACGTATTATGTATGATAATGTGAATATTTTTAATTGGCATAAATTTAGGAAATAAAACATCGCCTTACCTTATTTATTTATACATGAATTCCAATCTTCTTGGTTTTAATGCAAAGTATTTAATACAAATATTACATTTTCTTTCTCTATGGCAATTCTTGCTAAACTAGATAGCCTTTCCTCTGACACGGTATTCCGTAGTTACGTCTTTATTCTGTTAAGCGTTGAAAAACTTCTTTCCGTTGACACACTGGTTACAGGGTTTGTCAAAAGGAGCCGAATTAATTTGATCGTTTCAGGTAAGGCTGTTGTAAGTCCAAAGGTCAAGACAAAGTTTTAAAATTTCTTTTGCATGGTTGCACTAAAAAAATCGGAGTCCTGATAGATATATTTTAATTCTGATGTTAAAGCTTTTACGTCAAATAGATTACTGTACTTATATTCAAGTGCTTCTATTAAGTTTTGGGGGAAATTTTCTTTATATATTGCAAACATTAATGAATTCAACATTAATGAATTCCTGCTTAAATATAAAACAGCATTAGTAGTATCGCCGCAAAATGGACTAGTGTAGAGCTATTGCAGTGTTGATCATATGAGTGCCAGTGCCAACCCCCTTCCCCCTTGTTGCAAGATGCCAACCCTCTCCCCCACCCCCCAGTGTTTCTTTCCCCAAAAAGGGGGGATTGCCACAGCAAGTTGGCTGTTGGCGGAGTCCACCTAACCTCTTTGGGGAGAAGTTGGGACGGCCTCACCCCCCAAAGGGGTATACCTAACCTAAGAGAGAGAGAGAGAGAGAGAGAGAGAGAGAGAGAGAGAGAGGAGGAGAGAGAGAGGAAGAGACCATCCAGCACCTGCGAGATGCAGACGCTTAATGAGAGCTCAGGTAGCATCACTTGGCTTAGAACTCGAAATCCGCCAGTTCGCTTAATCAGCCAGTTGGCTCAGAAGACTTAGAAGGCAGACGTGTATATTAGCGTGTAGCGCAGGGGTGGGGAAACCCTCGCCCGCGGGCGAAATTTCGCCCACGAGCTAATTTCAATTCGCCCGCTTAAGTATTTATTATTTAC
The DNA here is from genome assembly GCA_023014485.1 of Bathynomus jamesi. NCBI lineage: Eukaryota > Metazoa > Arthropoda > Malacostraca > Isopoda > Cirolanidae > Bathynomus > Bathynomus jamesi. Next base: position 26,675 of record JAJOZX010000370.1, on the reverse strand, counting down.
TAAAAATTATTTATTTACAGCCCAGCAAATAGCTTTTTAAAATACATCTTATATACAGCGTGTCCCAAAGAAATGTATACCCACTTTGTTCGATAATACCAGCTATGAGGATAATAAATATATTACTTTTTATGTTTTTTAATAAAGAATTTTCTCCTGAATCTAAATATGTAATTATTTTTATTAAAAATTGAAAAACAAAACAGTTACAGATGTTTAAATTATAATTATTATTTTCGAGACTTCATGTGCGATATTTTCTAATATTTTTGCACGTATACGAGATAAGTTTGAAACCGGCGGCACTGTGCAAAACTTACAAAAACAACGTTCTGGAAGACGTCGAACATCTTAGATAAAGTGTCATTTAACCACGGAATTTGTAAATTTTTTGAATTAACTAATAATTACAACATTTATGCTTCAATATCAACACTAAACATAAGTATCTCAAAACAGTCGGTTAAAATATTAGAAAATATCGCACATGAAGTCTCGAAAATAATAATTATAATTTAAACATCTGTAACTTTTTTGTTCTTCAATTTTTAATAAAAATAATTACATATTTAGATTCAGGAGAAAATTCTTTATTAAAAACATATAAAAAGTAATATATTTATTATCCTCATAGCTGGTATTATCGAACAAAGTGGGTATACATTTCTTTAGGACACGCTGTATATAAGCTTAAAATTTGCCAGACGCCCGCGGAGGTGTTTATGATATCGATTTTCGCCCTTGGTACTGAAAAGTTTCCCCACCCCTGGTGTAGCGTCATGAGCGATCTGGAGGTACATTTCAGGTTTTGTACAATCAACCTTGCTGATTTCAGAAAAGAAATAAAAAAATTTCTGCAACAAGCAGAACACCTTTTTCGCATGTAAAAAATACAAAATTCTTGTTAATTACAGTTGGCCACACTGACTGACATGGTACTTCTGTCATCGCTCTAATTATTCTCAGTGAGTCATCCCCTGGAATTTCTTAGTTCTACGCTAGCTCGCTTGAGAGAAACAAGTGTTTTTTCTGTGGATGAGGTGTTCAAAAACGCCAAGGTACTAACGAAAGGTGCGTTTTATGAAATATACATTATACACATTTCTTTGTTTTGTTGTGTTTTACATTGTTTATAAGTTTGTTACATGTCTTAGGGTATATATATACCTATGGATATTTATATACATAATACATATGTGCAGTATATTTTTATATATATATATTGGTAAACTTATTGTTTACCAATAAACCAAGTCTTATATATACTATATATATATATACTCATAATCATATATATTTTTTATTTATACGTTTGTGTTTTTGTTTCAGTGTTCCTGTGTGATACTTGAGTTTTGCTGGTACAATGAGCACGCAAAGAACACGGGGATCTGCCAGCCACATTGTCTTTGGTTCTCCATTATCAGAGCTTCCTCTGTTTGAACTTCCAACCCGTATACAAGTTGCAAGGCATTTCCTCTTCTTGAAAGAGAACAAGTACACCAGCAACAGGAAGATTCTTCCGGAGGTATGCCAAACACTCATTGACCTTTGGAATCGTGCTAACATTCCATCACAGCCAATCAAGAATGTGAAGACCAAGCTGCTCCGATACATGTAAGTTTGCCACTTTCCTCTAGAGGAATTCAATGTATTGCTGATGGCCACACTCTCCCGGATGTTGACCTTACTGAATTGAATCGTGACCAAGCCTACCTCTACAGAATGATGAAAACGATAAGGACTGGTGTCATTAATGATGATCTTCTACGAGAGAAGCCTGGACCAATCTCCCATGCAAGATGGGTAACAACTGCCAGCAGAATTTGTCGGCTATATGTAGCGATGGCGCAGCCAAGTGATGAACTGTATTCACTCACACAGGTTGTCGTGTGCCACTATGGACCCATGTGGTTTAGCATCAAGTGCCATCCAAGGTGCACAGATGGCCCAAAACATTTCCTGGAGCAAATCAAGCTGCTACGATTACTGCCACCAGCTAGCAAGACTGTCACATGGCCTGTGATCCAAAGAAATGCATATTGGGCTCACCCTGAAAATGTTCTACTGGCAATGCTTGCAGATGCAGATCAAGCAAACCGGAAATTGGCCATCGATGTAATCAAGACCATTCGACGAGCTCCCAAACCTGCTCAACAGCAAGTCAGAGAATTTCGGCCACCAAAGATCAAACAAAGTGCTCAGAAATTTGAAAGATTTACTTCCACCAGTGGAGAGTGCACAATGGAACCACCACTCACGAAGCAGTTCTCTGTAGAACAACTCGATAAGATCACTGAAGAGCCCCTTGTTGTCCGGATACCATGTCACTCCCAAGATGTAGAACGCTGTGTTAGGATGGTAACTGAAGCGTCTGGGGCAGTGTATGGAAAGGATTCAAGAGATGGTTACATTAGAGCAGTACTTAAATCCCGTTACTTTATGCCGTCATTCAAAACTAAACAAGATTTTAATGTATCATTCACTAAATAAATCTATCTAGTCTACCTACCTACCTACCTACCTACAGTGAATATGTTTATTCCAAAAATAAATTTTTCTATTTTTCCTGAAAAGCAGTACATTGTAAGGGGTCAAATGATAGCTCAAACCCTAGGAAAGCAAGTGTCCAAAAGTTATGGGTAACTAGCAATTTTCACGATTTTCACATGCGAAAAAGGAGGTGTTGCACTTGTCACAAATTTTTTTTGTTTTAATATTTGAATTTAGGGAGGTCAATTGTGCAAAACCTGAAATGTGCCTCTTGATCCGTTACACTTTGCCCAATGACGCTACACGCTAGTGTATATATATATATATATATATATATATATAACTTTTCAGCTGCGAGATTGCGCTATTCAGATATTCTTGGCAGTTGGCTTAGAAATCCGTCAGTCAGTTTAGAAGGCGTAAATGGCAGATATATATATATATATATATATATATATATATATATATATATATATATATATATGCTGCAAACCCACAAGGAAAAAGAAAAACGATTCCAAGGCCTTTCGTGTATTCAAAGCTACACCTCGTCATTCCCTGACGAGGTGTAGCTTTAAATACACGAAAGGCCTTGGAATCGTTTTTCTTTTTCCTTGTGGGTTTGCAGCATTCATTCATTTCACGTGTTTTATTGTGAAATTCATCCCATATATATATATATATTTATATTCCCATCTCTCCAGTTATTCCTTAATATCGTTTATATATACAACCAAAAGAAATAAATAAAACACCATTACATCATTCTGTTTATTTAGACGAGTTAAGAGAAATAATTCATGAAATACATAGGAAATAGATATACATTCAAAATAATATACAACAAAAATAAACACATTAAGCGAAGGATATACAGTATATACATTCTTAAAAAGTAATATTAGTGCAGGATAAAACTATATAACCATTTAATATATGTACGAGCAAATATGCTCGCCGGACAGGTTCTAAGAACGTTCAAGAGAAGGGACAGGACAGTAATGATTCCCCTGCTAAAAACACTGATTATACCAAAACTTGAATACTGCTCAGTTTTGACGTCCCCATATAAAAGGAAGAAACTAATAAACTAGAAGAAACGCAAAGGCATTTCACAGCCAAGATTGATGGCTGCAAAGAACTCAACTACTGGGAAAGACTACGTAAACTAAATCTGTACTCATTGGAAAGAAGAAGAGAGAGGTACATCATAATCTACATATGGAAAATGATCGAAAAACTGGTACCAAACCTAAAACTAAACCCAATTACCATTCAAACAACACTGGAAAATAGGAAAGGCAGAATGTGTAGTGTTCCCAAATTAAAAGCACGACAAGGGACCTCCTCAACCCTGAAGGAAAATAGCTTGGTTGTCAGGGGGCCAAGACTTTTCAACCAGCTTCCTAAGGACCTCAGAAACGTAACGGGGGTCAAAGTTGAAATCTTCAAGAAAAGACTGGATGCCTGGCTCAGGACAGTACCAGATGAGCCGGGCGTGCCTGGCTATGTACGGTGGAGAGCGCAAGCAAGTAACTCGCTCCTCCACCAGGCCAGACCTAGAGGCGGGGCCACCAGCTTGACCTCCGTGTGAAGAGAGACCAACAAACGAAACAACATAAGTATATATATATATATATATATATATACTGTATATATATATAAACACCAAAACTTATATAAGAAATAGTAATAGTACAGGATAAAACTATATACCCACTAATATATATATATATATATATATATCAGAGGCGACTGCGTGGGTCAGGCAGGTCAGGCTCAGCCTGACCTAACTTTAAAAGAAAAATAAATTTAATTTGCTGGTCATCATGTAAAATTTTAATTTGTGTATTTCAAAGATCTATTTATTATGGTCACTTTATTAGAGCAATATAAATTTTAGAATGCCGCATTTTTTCCTTCTCTCCATGCGCCGCTTCTTTGGGCAAAGTCAGACTTGTATTATGACGCCTGAGCGACTGAGCGCATTAAGCCACAAAGCCAGGCCAGGCATCATTTCCGATGCCTTGCATCACACTTATGAAAAAATGAAACTTTTATAAAATTTAATGTAATTTAAAATCAACATTACTATAGCATCTGTCAAAACGATCAGATAAGTATATAATTTTGTCAATCTATTTTTTCAAAGAAGAGTAAAGCGAGTTTTAAAGTTTACAAGTCAGGCATATTTCTAAGTGCCTAACATTACGCTGGATGCCAAATCTCATCCTCAGAAAGCTGTTTGAGTGAAAATAGAGATATGTGGCAACTATGAATTGCGCACGACTTTCCTCATTTGTCAGTTACCTCAGGGACCGTGTCATATTCGTTTCAATGCATTTGAATTTTTTTCTTTTGTGCTTTTTTGTGTGTGTCTGAGGAGGTTGGAGTTTATGTATAAATGACTCATGGTAGATTAAATATGATGAAGACATTCTCTAAGGACATAATAAAATACAAGTAAGTTATTATAATTATTACAAAATTTATTGATTTAGTAGGCCCTTATATAAACAGCAAAACTTATATAAAATCAAAATACATACACCTTATGTTCTACCGTGCTTAACTAAAATACTAAACTCGCACGTGATCGAGTCTACAGTTATATCATTATTGCTTTGTACTATACAATAAATACGATTTAGCATTATTTCACCACTCAAGGTGTGAGGGTGTCTATACTCGATCTAAAGGACCTTCATATCGTTCAATACTATTTTTGTGCCCACCTTACAATTGGTTGGCAAATTATCTTTAAACACGGACAGAATACAATCAAAAACACGCATAAAGAGGGCGTCGTTAGCCACAACATCATTATTAAATTGAAGTTTATAAACACTCCTTTCCAATCGAGGGTTTTTATCTTACCGCTCCGAGCTTTTCAATCGTGAATTCTTCTTCACAACGCATAGCGGCAGTTGAAATAATCTTCTAAATCGTAACGACAGCACCTCATTATATAAAGATACAACTCTTCAGGGTAAACAGTGTAGGCGAGCTCTGCCCTGTTTCGCTCAAGTCTTTTGTACCAAAGTTCATGGTATTTTGAAGAGTCTAAACCATTTAAATAAGCATCCAGTTCTAGACCATTCTCGCCATGTTCATTCTTACATTCGATAAACCCATCGAGCAGAACGGTGTATGCGTATTCAAGAACCGTATCAAAATAAATCATATCCGTGACACATGCGGCTAATATAGGTTTTAGTTTGCGGAAACCTACGATTTCAAACATTCTGTCGAGGATGAAGCGGTTTCGCGTGGGAACAAGAACGTTATTATGAGATGCATTCTTCCACATCAGTCGTATATCAATGCTTGACTGATCGTTATTTATATACAACGTACAAACAATGGCATATGAGGGGTATCACTAATCTGTTCTCTTCTTGTACCTACACCTGCAGGTATTTTATAACGATCCTCACCCCACTTCTCAACTATCACGGAGACTCTATTCATCTCCTCAACACTTAAATAAACAACATTACGTTTACCATAGTTTGCTTGTCTACAAGTCGTTTCAATTACTCGTACATAGTTAATGGCACCGGTTTTAAGTCTGAACACACGCAATGACTTCGTCACGGACACGTCGTATACGGCACTGAGAATGCTGCTCAAAGGAAGCTCCATCGTTTTCTATTGTGAGAGTGCACAACCAGTCGGGTCAAGGTCTGAGATGACTACGAGGAACCGGTGCACTGTTTGGCTGTGGAACAGATGTGGAGGAATGAGTCATATCAATCGTTAATGTTTCGTGTACGGTTTGTTCCAGCATGAAAGAATCATGCGAGTACTTGTACCCATTATACCGGGCAATTTTCCGATACATGGGGCAACATCGGATAATATTTTATCGGAATGCTCACTAGACGTCCATTTCCAGGCACTAAACACATTAACAATCCGGCGCACTATTTGAGAGAAACATGTGCCCGTATTTATCCTTTTTGTTTAACAGTCGATACTCCTCTCTAAATTCTATTAAAAACTCACACAGGACTTTAGCCACAACTTCACTGCGAATCTCGTCATGATATATATGAATGTAGTGGTAAAAGTACTTTAGCTTGTCCATGATGACAAGGTTTACATTCTCAGCCACATGACATAATACTGCCTGTAAGACCACTCATCAACAAGACACTACCCATACCCATTTCTTCTCTTCTACACGCGTTGTTTCTTTCACCTCACGGTATATGTACGCTTTTATACAATTTAGCCCTACAACGTAGTCCATTACATCGTTTGTGCCGCGAAATCCGGCAATGCTCTCGCCAGAATATCCATAGAGTATTTGAACATCTTGTTCCTCAAGCTTCGCGCGGTTCAATGTAGCTTAAAAGTCTCAAAGGAGTGGGGGCTAGGCCGTCTTTCAGTATTCACCACATCTTCCGACTTTACCGAATACCACTTCATAAACGTCGAACACGCAATATCAAAAGTTAGCCATCAGTTACAGCAGCCAACTGATCATGCAGGGGTAGAGATATGCCCAGGTAGTAGCAGGAGTCACGTGTCCCTTTGATTGAGCTTACAGTGGGCGGAGCTTATGACTGTTTTCATGTACATACGTGCGCGCGCACACACACACACACACACACACAAAGGAGAAAATGAAACCCTAATTGAAACATTTACATATTCAAATATACGTAATAAATAAACATATCGTTATCAATAGACATATATGATAGTCAGGCGTGACCCGACAATTCAGCGCAGGACAATTCAGCGCCGACAATTCAGCGCCGACAATTCAGCGCAAGACAATTCAGCGCAAAGACAATTCAGCGCAAGACAATTCAGCGCAAGACAATTCAGCGCGAAAATACCAACAAAGAAGAAGAAAGAACAAATCCAGAGGGAAGAGAGGCTTGCAACTGTTAGGTTAGGTTAGGTTAGGTTTCTAGTTTTTGAAATAAAATCTTAATTTTAACAATTCTAACAAATTTTGTTTTTTTAAATAAAATGTTAATAATTATAATCCTTTGAATTTTATCTCCGATTTGTCACTCCTTCGTTATGTCACTCCTTCGTTACGGTATTTATGTCACTCCTTTGTTATGTCACTCCTTTGAAATGTCACTCCTTCGATACAGACCCAATTTTTATTTATTGCGATTTATTTTTATTATTTTTAACTAAACTTTTAACTGTACTGACTTGCGCTGAATTGTCGGCGCTGAATTGTCTTGCGCTGAATTGTCTTTGCGCTGAATTGTCGGCGCTGAATTGTCGGCGCTGAATTGTCCTGCGCTGAATTGTCGGTGCTCCGATATTCAGGTATTATCGTACCCAAAGGGTACGGTACCATAGGGGCCAGGTACCTGGTAACGTTTCCTATAGGTCTTACGACACACCTTTGAACTCCTAATTTCCTTCACACACCCCATTTTCTGTGCCTGAAAATTGTGGGTTCCTACAGTCAGTTGGGGTGGTTGGTCACCCTCATCTTCTAAGCACACTAGCTCCTTCAACGAGTCAAAGTTAATAACCCGTCGGTTCGCCAGGTTAAGCGTGATGCCCTTCGCCTTCACGATGTATTTCAGCTCTTTCCCCACCCCACCCGCACCCGCACCCCATAAGTTTTTGGCCTGTTGATACAAACGAGTAGGCGTATGCACCATCACCATACTCATCCTTGATCTCGTCATTCAACTCTCCGAGGAATTCCCCAATAGGCGGCATGTATGCACGCGCTTGTCAGGATTCTTAACAATTTTGGCCCGGTCAAGTTGTATCCCTTCACGGTCACGGTAACGCTGAATATAAGCCGATTTTTCACCCTTGCTCCCAACCACTCGCGGGTAGCCTGATGCTTTTACTTTATCCTTCAAAAAAGTATTTATATACGGCTTGAAAAGGTTGGGGAGTGTTTGAAACCTCCACACCTCATATATCTTCAATATTCTGTAACCATGGCGGACGGCTAGGGACAGCTCAGGACTTGTATATACACCTCTTATCTTGCGCTGGTTGGTTGTGTAATTACAGGACCCATTATTCTCCTCTGCGTACTTCACGCACAGGGGAAACATGAGTTTGTGATCTATAACGACGGGTAAGATCGGCATCCATAAATCGCGAAAGAGGAGCACGTCTACGAAAAAAAGACCGAAATAGTACTTGTTCAAATTTGTTGAGAACACCTCGATAGTGGGCAGGTCAGGTCCCACCAGTTTTTCAGGTGCACCTACGGGGTACGGATTGTTCTTCATCACGTAGGGATATAAAGAACAGAAGTCGTAGTAATGGAGTTTCACACCCTCCGTAGGTGGAACGTATAGCTTGAATGGGTTTGAACGCCCTCAGAACAAGCTATCGCGGGTGCGGGTCCATACAAGGTCCATGCAAGACTGTCGGCAGGAGATCTACCGTGGATATCTCCTACGATTCCACACGGGTACTTCCCCCGTATTGCGGACGTGTTTTATGTATACTCCGGTCTGCTGCTGTATGCGTATGAGCCAGTAAATAGCCTTGTGCCCAAAACTGCGAGGGTTGTTTCTGTGAATGACTGCTAAGGTGTCTTTAGGCATGAAGTTGTTCTTGAACACAGTAAAGCACAATGAGGTCATTGTGGTTGCGACTTGGAACGGTTCGCAGTTGAAACGGTTAATGTACATCCTTCTAAAGGCCTGGAAACATACTCTAAGCTCGCGCCACGCAATAACGCTCATACTCAGCTATATTGTATGGATTAGTTTCATTAAAACTGTTGTAGTAGCGGTCAAAATCTTCACGCTCACTATCACTCATGTTGGTGTAGTTAAAGTATTGTTTGGGGGGGAGGTACTCCTACGTAATTTAAAGTGTTGCTAATGAGGAAAGTGTAAGGGAAATACACTTTTGAAACTTCGGCGGCTACACCCATCATCTTGGGTAGCTTAGCCAGTTTACAAGGTGTGAATAATAAAGTATCTTTAAACTGAACATTACCTCTTATCTACATTTGTATAAATTTTCTTCCCCTTTTCAAGGGGTCGCCTGTAAATATCTCCGATGACTCGTGTTCAAGCAGTTCTTTATAAAGGAACTGTGTAAAAGTTTTCCCCGTTATGGGTAAGAATATACACAGTCATTTTTTTTAACTTGTCCGCTAACTTGACAAAATAGGATACGAAGAGTTCCACAGGGCTGTAGTGTGCGATCGTTTTAAAAACATTTGTCTGTTTCCCACATTTGTGACACTCATCACACTCAACCTCCATGCACTCATCGCAGATAGTCTGGATTACGAGTAGATATGGGATAACCTTTTTGATTTCAGGATTTGTATAAGTTTCTATATCGTAGTACACAGTTATACAAGGCATATTTTTAGGCTTAGCTTCTTTCATATAACATAGATGCTCCACTCCATCCTCCTTATATTTCTCATGGCATGTAGGACAGTGAATTTCATCACATTTATGCTTGAATTTTCCCCAATTATCTATCATATGAAACATACCACATTCACAGTTTCTCCTTTTCCTGCAAGTGCCAATTGACTAATGGAACTCAAAGCATTTATTATTGCAAAATGTACGCTTGAACACATTACATCCCCTCTTCGCAGCTTCAACTACACGACTTTCACATTTGGAACTTTTACACTGCTTACATAACATGTGGCATTCCTTACAATGTTTCACTATATCATCCGCAAACTCAAGACATCCCTTACACAAATCATGATGCCTTCCATATTTTCTACTTTTATCATAACTAGCGTAAAGGTCCCTTATATTACGGATGGGGAGATACGTTGTTCCTGACATTCCTAAAATAAGCATAGGTTTTGCGCGATCTCTCACACAGCTTTTAAAAACATAAACAGTCCTACGACGATCAACCATTCCAAATACAACTATACGAACATTCATTTCCTGCTCTACCCTTCAAATTTCTTCAGGACCCATATTACAATCAAACTCAAGCTTACAATCTGAAACCAGTTTAAGAGCACGCTGCAAAAGCGTAAGCAACCAAATATTTTTGACCCGGGTATTTTGTACAGTAAACATATGGGCTAAGACTACTGCTATAAAGCCGCAACGACGCTCGGCATTTATATGCTTTCCGTAAATAGCCGGAGAATTGAAGTTAAGAGTATAAGGTGTGACACTATGACCCGCAACACGGAATACTCTGTCAATATCTACCGTGAAGTTGTCCATATTGAAGGTTGCACTACTTTGAGAGGCCTGCATTATACGGCCCAAGATATATTCTATGTCTACAGCTTCCAAGCGTCTGAATGGTATTACTACCCAAAAATCATCTACATCCCCGTCAACTGACCCGAACCTGAAGGACAACCTCATCCGGACTTCACGTTCGTCGCAGTTCTGAAGGGAAAACTCCACAATACGCTCAACTACGCGCCGCAGTCCGTGTTCAACACAGTTGCTATACAGAGTTCCAGGTTCAACCCTTACTATATACCGATTTCTAGTCAGGGCCGGGGTGGGGTTAGCGGTGCGCACCAGTTCGAATGTTATACTTTCCTCTATGGAGCGAGAAGCTGCTGGTGTGGAGGATGTACCCTGAATTGAATAAGGGGATACAAATTTAATTGAGGAGGGAGCTAGTGTGAGGGTTGTATCGTAAGATGTAGAGGGTTGGAACTCTATTACTGGGGGTCTAGCAACCGGTGCACTCCTGGCACGTTTTATACCTGAACTGGAAGGTTCATCATCATCGTGCCTCCGATTTGAACTGTCACGTGGTGGAGGTGTAGCTGGTGAGGGTTCGTCAGCAGGGGTGGAGTCTGTAACCACAACTTCACTGTCATCGCGGTCGTGTGTAATATCATCGTCATTCACGGTTCTGTGGAAGAAGAAAAACAAGATTGTAGAATATAAGGAGCAACACTTAAATTTTGTTATATTTTGTAAATGTTCCACTTACGGGTGCGACGTGTTAGAGATGGAATCTTCAGAAAAATTCAGGCTCACAAGCCCATCCACTTGCATTATATCTGGCCCCACAGGATGTGGTAAAACTGTGTTTATGCTTAAAATCATTAAGCTCCCACAACCGAATGGGAAATTTTTTTCCTCAATCGTTCTTAGATTAGTCGCAACATTCACATAATGGGGCTTGTCATATGTAATGCTCAAGCTCTTCCCTCTATGGTTGGGAATGTGTGCAATGCGCAGCAGACGCGCCTGGGTATCCCCAACAAATTGATGCTCCACGATATTACTGTAAATATAGCACATATCTGGGGATGGTTAGCCAACAACCAATTTCTTCAATTTCAACTGATACATTAAGCTGAACAAGTCGTGCTGTGCCTCATGAAAGGTATCTCTTTGGAATGCTGCTCCATATCGGCCCTCGGTTATAATTTGGAACAATCCTTTGTTTTTAATATTTCTATTATCCTGTGATTTTATGGTCAGAGCATGTGCAAGGGTTTCTTTGTTTACGATTTCGTATAATAAATCAGCCGTAAGATTTGAGCTTTTAAACTTGCGTTTAAGTCTCTCACAACATCCTCGGCCGCACCATAACGACACGGGCCTAGTGTTACTACTGTAGTAGGGTGTGTCAATTTTAGGAAGCAAAGTGAAATCTTTAGATTTTCAAAGACTACTAGTGACCAAATGATGCATTTTTATGTCCTAAATCGAAATATGGCTTTAAAATCCAGATTTGACCACTCCTAGTTACTTATATTTGAAGTTGAAGTTTACGAAAAATCAGCAATTTTTGCAAGTATTTTTTTTATTGTATATAACTACATTTTACATACATTATATACAATTAAAGCCATTTTGATTGTATTTCAATATTAAAACTTAGAAATATAGATAGGTTTCTTGAACTTTGCCAAGGATGCCATGTCTGCCTTGTTCTTGTTCCTAGACATGAGCTCCTTACTGGCCACCTGGCCACTGATGTACGCCTCCCTCCTCTCTTGTGAGTAAACATGTTGTGCTGCTTCAGTTGTCATCTTTACACACCTCTCTACTGACTGTGTGTGAGGGCCATGCAGGAACTTCCATTAGTCTATCCAGAAACTCCTTGATTGCAGCAGTGGTGAGGGAGCAGGTCAGAGGAGGCTCAGTCACGCCAGAGTTCCAGTCAATAAGCTCCGAGAGTTTGGTGGCATCTGGGTTGATGTCAGGAGTCTTCCTGAGTCTAACACTGCAGTCTCCTACCTGTGTGTCCTCATCTCCTTCACCTCTGATTTCCAATATCCTCTTCACTACCTCCCTCCTCTCCTCCTCCACCTCACTGCACAGCATGGCCTGGAGCACAGCCTCAGAGTGTGCATACCAGGCTCATCTCTTCACTGTAGGCATCACTATTCCTATCACCTTCTTCTGACTTCTGAGCAGCTCCAGCTGGTACAGTACATGCCTGGGACCCTCCTCCCAGCTGTGATTTAACTTGAAGTTGAACCAGTTTGGCATGTAGACTCCCACTATGAATTCCACAATTATCCTCAGATTCTTCAGGTTCCTACCCTTCAGCCCATGTTTGGAAATCCACAATCTGCAGAACCTTAGAGCCGTGGTGAGCCACCTACTGTGACAGACTAGCCCAAACTCCAGGAGAGCTAGACTCTGAGTTACCTCTTCCGATCTGATGGCAGTGATGATTCTGTAGCCATATGATTGGTCTGTGCTGAGGTCTTTCATTACCTCCTGACTGAGATGGGGTAGAGGAGGACCAACAGTGATCCTCGTGAAGTTTGGGTTGACCTCTCTCAGTGACAGTGTCTAACATCTTCCCTAGGGGCCCAGACCACTTCTTGTTGCTCAATGTCTTGCCATCCAGTGCAGTCACCAGGTGTCTGAGACTCAGCTCCCCAGTGTGCAAGTCACAGACAATCCACACCAACTTCCTGCTAAGCTTGGCCTCCACATAATGCATTACTCCTCTCTCCCAGCCAGTATTCACATTAGTACTGTCACCTCCTATGGCCAAAAGGGTCTGGTCTGTTCCTCTCTCTCTTAGCCAGTTCACCAGATGATCAGAAATGACCTCAGCATGACTTCTCTCCTCGGCAGCTTCCTCTGGTTCAAAATGCCACAAATATTTCCCACCTGGTTCATTGCACACTGTGTAGTATTCTTCCTTAATGAGGCCAGGAAACTGCTTGTCACTGCCCTCAGCTTCCATCGTCACTTTGGTGTCATCTCTTTTCCCATCAAAGAAGATACAGGTGATGCTATTTTCCCTAATCTCTTCATCAAACTTCTTGACCAGCTCCTTAGTCAGTCTCTCCTGAGCCCTCTCACCTTGTTGTGGTCAATCAGCAGTGCTGTGTCAAACTCTGTGATAAGACCGGCATCAATCCAGGCAGCAGTGACAATCTCTGCAGTCTCTCACAGCCAAGAGTGATGTCTCAAGCTAGCCAGAGCTATGTTGGTGATATCTTCAGTGTTGTATTTCTTCTTCTTAGCCACAGGCAAGGAAGAAGTTGTCGCAGCCTCTGGTATGAAGTCTTCGTCCTCCTCTCTCCTCCCTGCCTCCTCCAGTATATCTCCAGTCTCCTCCAACTCCATCTCCAGCAGTGACTCCTCCCTCAACGCCTCTTCTTTCTTGGCTGACTCCTCTGCCTTCCTCCTCCTCTTCTCCTCGGCCTTCCTTCTCTGCTCCTGTCTCTGCAGCACTGCTTCCTGTCTCCTGGTCTCAGGATGATCAGCTAGACCCATCTGGTGTGCCTCCACACTTCCCACCTTTTTCTCTGACCTTTAATGAAGGCAAGCTCCTGCACTGGTATCTTCTGCTCGCTCAGGCAGCTGCAGTCAATGTGAACCTCACTATTGCAGACAGGGTTGCACCCAAACTCACTGCAGCTCCTGATCACACAGTTATAGTTCAGGATGTCCACCAATTTATCCAGTTTCATCATTAACCTATCTTTGACCTCTAGCTTCACATTGCCAATGGACACCTTCACTGCCCCATCCCACAGTGCCTTCACTTTAGCCCTGATCCTGACCTCAGTGTTGATTACAAGTCCTGTGAATAGAGCGTTGGCCTTTTTCCACTGAGCCAGTAGCCCTGGAACAATGTCGTTGTTAATCACGTCATTAACTGGGTAATTCCTCCTGTCTTCCTCACTCATCTCTCTCCTCAACAAACCATACTCAGCAGATCTCTGGCTGTGGGCAGCTCAGCAGGGGAAGTTCCCTCCCAGTCCCCACCAAATGACTAGGTGACAACTTGATTTGCTTCGGGTTCTGATTTCTTTCCGACTCATCCTGTGGATCTGTGAACAAAAGAAATGTCATTGAAATTTGGATAGGCCTACTGATTACACTGTTATGCATATGAAATTTTTTTGTCTGCTGTGAGGGTTTTTTCAACTCATATTATATAATTCGACCATGCTGAATTCGAAAATGACATTGGTTTTCCTCAATCAGGTCAGGTTTTTTCTCTATTGGCCATTTATTATAAGTCCAATTTTATCCCCAAATTTATTGATTTTTTTAGCTTAAACACTGTAGATACGAGTAATATTATAAGAACACTCGTGAAAAATGAAAACATTGTGTGAATAAATACTTTTATTCATACAATGAATATGGAAAAAAGTTTATTGAGGAAGGAATGAAGTTTTTTGGCTTTCCGTCTGTGTTTTTCTTCGGGCACGTCTCGCTTCAAACACCAGCAATAGTCCGCCAGCATATTGATATCCCAGTTTCCCTGGTACCTCTCTTCCATTATTTTGATATCTTGGTGAAATCGTTCACCCTGTTCTCACTATAATCCCAGCAATTTTCAGGAAAATAGTTCAAGTGGGACCACAAAAAGTGCATTTTTATGGACATGCGCGACCCATGAGCTTTGAAAGCTTCCATCAAGTTTTCGACAACGGACTCGTATTCTGGACTTCTACGCTTGCCAAGAAAATCAGTGACAACTGATTTGAATGCCTGCCAGGCATTCTTCTCAGTTGGAGTCTGCGTTTTCGAACTGAGTATCCTTGATCAAAGTTCGAATTTGAGGACCATCAAAAACCCCAGCATTTAGTTTAGCATCAGATATATGAGGAAATTTACTCTCGAGATATCGGAATGCTGAACCCTCCTTATTCATTGATTTGATGAAATTTTTCATCAAGCCCAGCTTAATATGAAGTGGTGGGAGCAAAATTTTGTTGGTGATACAAGGGGCACTGAAACGACATTATGCGACCCAGGTTCAAAATTCTCTCTGGATGCCCATTCACGCTGTGCATAGTGCTTCTCATCCGCTCGGCTATCCCATTTGCAGAGGAAACATGGGTATTTCGTGTATCCCCCTTGCATTCCCAATACAAATGCCACAATCTGAAAAAAAAAGGAAATTTTAAAGAATTTAGAGAATTTGTTCTATCAGATAAAAAAATCTATGCATTGGACTGTATCACTTCTGGGGAAGTTAAGTGTTTTTATACGCTCTCAAATAACCTTTGGAAAAACAACATAGTCAATAGCAATAGTTTACTTATGATATTAGTATTACCTTCAAATCTCCACAGATCCTCCAGTTATGTTGGTCGTATACGAGAGCATCCAGTAAAATTTTCATGTTATCGTAGCTCTCAGTAAGTTGCACGGAATGTGCTACAAGGACTGATGCAACCCTATTCCCAATGTTGAGAAGTACTGCTTTCAAACTTCGTTTAGACGAGTCTATAAATAGCCTCCATTCTGATGCGTTATATGGCAGGCCCAAGGATTCGATTAGCCCCTCAACATTGCAGCAGTACACTAAGGAAGAGGTATTTTCGTGCACTGCAAAAAACTTGCGGAATTCTTCCTCTCGTTTCCTATACCACGAGAATGTTGTTCCCGGAGCCAGCAAGTTGTCCTCTCGAAGTCGTGAGCCCAAGATCTCGGCAGCTAATTTGGAAAGTCCTAAATTCCTGGTAAGATCATTAAGTTTGGCCTGGTTGAGAGGCCTCGGCTCATTTGAAGCGGTATTTTGAGGTATATACGACTGGGACTGGTCATTGGCATTGGTCATTGATTCATCATCAGAATCATCGAAGTCCAGGGTTTGAGGTGGGTCGGGTATTGGAATTCCAGGACCATGGGGTACAGGTCTCATAGCAGAAGGAATGTCAGGGTATACAACAATGTGTTTATTCTTCTTGTTAACTCCTGAAAATAGAAACACAGAAACATGGATATAAAACTTGCATATGAAATAGAAGAAGCATTCAGACAATGGCGGCTCGTGAGGGAAGGCTGCGGTCTGTAAGATATGAAATAGGTCGATGGAGTCTGTATATTTTCTTTTTTTTCATTCATATTGTCCCTTCGGGGACAATATGAATGAAAAAGAAAGTAAATATACAATCATTGTAAATGTAACTTGTATAACAATATGTATGTGTAAATGTATTTTCTATAACAATATGTATATGTAAATGTATGATTACCATTATGGTGAATATTATGCTATATATGGTGAATATTACATTATGGTGAATATTATGTCAAGTTTCATACGAGGATTTCAAAATATTTAAGAAAAATAAATTTACAAGCCCACCTTGGAGGTTTGTCATGCAGAAATAGCAATCTGTCACGTGATCCTTTCCTTCTCTCCAAATCGTGGGAATTCCAAAAGGCAAAGATTTCGCTCTGCCTTTGCTCCATCTTCTCAAATTTTCAATGCACGTCTTGCAGCACATATGAGGGGCGAAATTTTTGTCCTGGTCCCCTAGCTTAATTCCAAAGTATGCTCTATACATTGTCTTCACAAATTTAGTGATTTGGGACTGGTTATTTGGCATGGTAACCGTCCCACATATGTAGCAGAATCTATTGGATCATTTTTACACGCTCTATTCATTATGAAATAGTTTATCTATATGCCTGAAAAGTAAAAAAAGATATTATACAAGTGAAACAAGTGATGATAGATGTTACTGTTCCAATTCCGCTTTGACAAAATCACGAAAAATTCTATTTTACTTATGAGGCCATAGCCGGATAACCTGAGCTGATTGAGAAAAACGGATTGCAGATTCGACATCAGCAGGAAAAACTCTATAAGAATCACATACAAAACCCTTGACAGCAAAATTGATGCATACCAGTGTTATGATTACATAAAATTAAGTTAATTGAAATTCTTAATATCTTCCTATAAGCTCAGATAAAAGGTTGTGTTGCTATAGGTACAAGACTTAATTATTCAAAGTAATGACAATTTCATATATCTATCATATCAAAATATATAGAAAGTTTGGGTCACACATAACATTTCGAATAATTTGAATTACACAATATTTACATTACGAAGTAATCAAAATTGTCAAAAAGGAGGGAAAACACATGCATTCACAATCAAAACTCCAGCGTTTGTGACTATGTGAAACTTAGAAACCATACTGCCCACCAAAAATAATCAAAGTTGACCACACATCTCAATCAATAGCACATTGATATACGATGCTACAGTCATATTTAGGTTATATTTCAAACCTTTATGGTCAAATATAAGTAGGTAAAGGGCTTTTTTAAACAACACTAAAGATATTTCTAAGTTTGCTAGATAATATGACATCATTTGATAATTAGTAGTTTTTGAATTGTTGACTTTACTAAAATTGACACATCCTACTACTGTAGTGTAATACAGGGCCTCCCCACTCCGTGTGGCACCATGGTTTCATCCCTAATTACCCCTGCCTTTTCACACTCATCACGATCTCTAAGAACCGTAAAAACGGGTTCTTTATAATCAATATTTAAGAAGCTGGTGGATAGCTGAATTTTGCATAACCCAACTTCATACGAATCACGTTCCAATTCAATGGGTCCATGGAGTTCTGTTACAAAGTTGGCTAGTGTGTTGTTAGGATGTACAGACAGAGAAGAGGAGGGGAGTGTGACGTAGAAGTTGTTAGGCGCTATGTTGCATATTATTTAAGCTTCATTATTGCATCAGCTTTATATAGATGTTGAAGCTTTCTGGGTACCCTAGCCATTTCACCAGGTACATTTTTCTCTTTCCTGAACCTCTGCTGCCTAAACGTTTTTCAATTTTAAACACATTTTTTCCTAAATTAAATACCACATTCTGCAACTCCTCGCGGTTAAAGCCTCCTGCGATTTCTTCCCCATTCAAATCTTCAACGTAATACATCATTATCTCGCCTTTAGGTCTAATAGCCCTAACTTTAAAAATTTCACGTGTCCATCCTTGCTCACATCCCTTCGCGAATTTATTTCCCGAACGCGACAGCCTTACATAATCATTGATTTTGAAACGTGTAGAGTGTGGTGGTGCTCTCCGAATGTCTCTTCTCACTTCACACTCTTTGTGCGTACCTCTTTCTAAAACCTCGTTAGGTGTTGCCCCAATCGCGCGATGGTTTGAATGGTTGTATGATGAGGCCAATGATTCCAGAATGTTTATGTATCAGTATGTGTTTTTATGTGTAAAATAGCGATGCATGCGCACCTTTATGGTACGTTGAACTCTTTCAGCTAAAGAGGCCTTATGAATGGAATTGTTCGTGTAGTAACTGATATTAAACTCTGCCAACATGTTCTGAAGAGCTTGGCCTATAAATTCTTTCCCCATATCCGTACAAAAATAGCCTGGAACCCTGTTTTCTTTCAACATCAGCGTTTTGGTGGCTTTAGCAACTGTTTCAGGCGATTTATTTTTCAGAAGAATTAGCCACAGATATCTAGAGAATACATCTATTATGAATAGGTTGTAGTGATAGTCATCATTATATAATGAATATCTTTGCATGTCTGTTAAATCTGGTTGCCAAATAGAGTCAGTCGAAGCCGCTGATGTCCTGGCTGTTTTAAACCTTTTTCTCACCGGCTTATGAAGTGGATAAGCATCCTTCTCCCGCAAAAACCTCTCACCATCTTTTTTCCCTACTCCATCATTGTAAACACCTCTGTACAGTCTATTAACACCGCCATAGGAGGCCTGGTTAGAAATGTCATAATAGCGTTTTCTTAATATGTTAGCCATTTGCGTATTTTAAAGACACGTGGATAGGGTTCTCCGTTGTTGTTTGGTCTCTTCTTTCTCCTCTTCAGAGATGTTACTGTTGGGGGTGATGGTGTACTCAGTTGTGGCACATGCGAGACTTGCTCCGAGCCTTTTAACCTATTCAGATTCCCTATTAATGTTTTGGGGGCATTTATTTGTTTTAGTCTTGCTTTAATATGCTTCCATCCTGTTGGTGAGGGCCTGTCCCACTCTCTCACCAGATCATGGACAATGTTGACGATATTCTATCCCTGTACCCTTGTTCCTTCAACAAAGACCTAACCTGTATCGGTCCACTGTATGATGGGGTCCTCACTCAATAGATTATAAAGACTTAAGCCTTTATTCCTCAATGTATGTGGGAGAGTGCTTTTTAATACATGCTCGATGTGTTGCGTTCCGTTATTCATTGACTGGTCATCTCTAACGTCGGTCCCAGGTCCTATGTCGCCATGTTCATCGTTGCTCGCGCTGTGCCTAATAACCACGGGGAGGTCTGTCGGAGTCTTATAACCTTCGTACTCATGAAGAAATTTCTGCAGAGCCTCTTGGTACAAGATTCTTTTCTCATTAGGTGACTTTTCACTGTTCAATAAGTCTATCAATTCGCTTTCCATTCTTTTAATCCTGCTTTTACGGGGTTCTAGAACCGTCTCTGGACCCTTTGAACTTTGCAGTGAAGCATACACCTCGTGCGGAATCACTACCACTTTCTTCATTATATTAATCTACTGTAGTCAGTAAAGGTCCCAAAACTGAAAATAAGATGGGGGAGGAATGATCCCCTTCTTTGTACAATAATTCGCTCTTTCTTCCCCACAGTTTGACTTTTACAAGCGAGCGTACGTATTATGGTCTTGTAATTTCATTGGCACATTACATTTTATAACATTAAGTCAGATTTCACAGATGCTTTTTAAAAAGTCCGAGTCGATATTTTTAACAAACATCTGCTGCAATGCCCGGGGCAGTCGATGATAGATTTTTATTAGGTCACGGTATTTCTTTAGCCTATTTGTCATTCTGGAATATACACCGTTTCAGGCTCGTTTGGAAACATATTCGTTCTTTGAAGCACCCTAAACGTGTTTCGCGGGTGAAAGTCACAAAGCAAATATCCGTAACGATGACTTGTAGCTTCTTTATAAACTTCCAAAAACTCCTTAAGCTGATTCGGGAACATTTGATTATCTAATTCCCCAATTTGTGACACATTTCTACGTTGCGCGAATAAGACTAGACATTGTGTATTTAACGACACATCACGCATGTATCTATTTTTGAAAAAGAGATTCTGATGGATGAAGAATACGCTTATGTTAAGAAGGTGGGAGAACACTGTAAATGTCTCGGCAAACGTTTTATCCATTTTCAACATGATTTCGTCAATTACACTGAATGTAGGCTCATTTCCCTTTAACGAATTAACGTCATATACGCCTTTGTGGAACAAAATATCATCTTGGTACTCGTTGAACACTGACTGGTACGTCGAATAGCACCATATTACTTTATGCACATATTTTGAGAACAAATCCCCCTTACCTTTAACAGTGAAGCTACACTTTCGTCGCATTCAGGATATCGAGGGGTGAGATATCAGCGTGGGAGTGGGCTTTTATCCATTTTTTCAACCATACTATGAACAGCTGTCCCATTGTTAAGAGAGGGCCTAGATACCTATGGAGGAAAGCGTTACAATCAGGTTTTAACATGGTAGAAGACATAATGGGTGGAGCTAAACCTAAAGAAGCTATAAAAAAAACATTTAAAACGTACACGGGACGAAATCATCAAAGATGCAAAGAGAAAAATGCGTGGTGGCGGGAAGAAGATGAGGGCTGTCCGAAAGAAGGGATTACCAACACGTGGCATTAAACGTAAAAGACATCAAAAAAGCAGTATTCTAAGCGAATGAAACCTTTGGTTGATAATTTTTTAACTGATATAAGCTGAGGACATTGCTCTCATGAATCATAGGCTGATTACTACTTGTCGAGAGAGGTGGCACTATTTCTGACTCGTCACGGCACGCTTCATCCATCCGTGTAGCTCACAATGTTGTAAATCGGAGCTGTGTCTCTTTGATATGCCCCCAACACAAGTTTCTATTGAGCACAGTGACTTTTTTACAATTAACCCATTAAACACAATTAGTAACTGAAGAACCCCTATAGAATTCGTGATACCCAGCTCAAGCCGATACTTTTTTGATCCAAGCAGCATGCACATGTACGCTAAACTACGTATAGCCCATTCTGATGGAACGGACTGCGATGATAACACCAGTACACATTTGAAAACTTGTCGATTGATTTTTACAAACTAGTTGGTGATTCTATATAATTTGAGTGCACTGATCTCAAAAATATAGTTAGTTTTTCCCTATCACATATGGTTTTCTTACTACAGGGTGTGTCATAAATCCCCCATTTATCCCCAAATGTGAACCATCTTATCGAGACCAACATTGGATTG
Source organism: Bathynomus jamesi (assembly GCA_023014485.1). Classification (NCBI taxonomy): domain Eukaryota; kingdom Metazoa; phylum Arthropoda; class Malacostraca; order Isopoda; family Cirolanidae; genus Bathynomus; species Bathynomus jamesi. The sequence continues at coordinate 4,721 of JAJOZX010000370.1, read as the reverse complement.
CACATGCTAAACCACAAATTTTGTTGTTATAGACTACAGTAACGCTTACATAATAATGTAGTGTAATATATATAACAACCAGTCCCGTTCCCAGCAAAATACTCTCTCCCCTCCCATCAATGGGTGGCTAACATTTGGGGATAGATGAGGTATTACAACACCCCTTGTAGCACGAAATCTTTAGGTGATAGAGTAAAATCTAATTAAAGCAGAATTAAATAGCTCCTAGCTCTTGGACAAGCATATTGCTTGTTTATGAAAGAATAAAAAATAACTGAAAGAAACAAAATATATTTACCTTCTTTACTTGCAAGCATTTCAGGACTTATTCCAAAGACTTAAGACTACGAAGGTAGATCTGACTAATGACGACTAAACCGGTGCTTCTTTGATGTTTTCTTATGCTGTGCGTTGGGCTGATCTCGTTGCAGACACCAGCAGTAATCCGCCATCATATTTTTATGCCATCTTCCTTGATATCTTCTTTCCATGGTTTTGATGTCCTGGTGAAATCGTTCCCCTTGCTCCTCACTGACATCTCCGAGATTTTCGGGAAAACGATCAAGATGCGAAAATAAGAAGTGAACATTCAGGCTCATGTTGCAGCCTAAGGCGCAAAACTTTTTAAGCATATTTTCAACCAGTCTTTCATAATTTTGGCTTTTGCAGTTTCCCAAGAAGATTTCAACGACATCTTTGAAACCAAGCCATGCTTCTTTTTCTTTATTGGTCATTGTGTTCAGGAAATGATCGTCTGTCAATAACTTTCTAATCTGAGGACCTATAAAAACACCTTCCTTTATTTTCTCGTAGCTAATCTTTGGATATTTTGAACAAATGTACTTGAAACACTCACCTTCTCTATTCAATGCTTTGACATATTGCTTCATCAAGCCTAACTTAATGTGCAAGGGTGGTAGGAGGATTTTATTTGGTTGAACTAGATGTTCATGTAAAATGTTCTTTGATCCTGGGGTAAGATTCTCTCTAGGAGGCCAAGTTTTCCTCTTCCAGTGCTGGTCACGTGCTCGACTATCCCATTCGTAGATGAAACATGGCATCTTAGTGTATCCTGATTGCTGCCCAAGTAACATGCAAAGGACTTTGAGATCCCCACACAATATCCATCTGTGATTTTGATACTGAATTTTTTCCAGAAGTAGTTTCATGTTATCATAGGTCTCTTTTAAATGAGTAGAATGGGCCACTGGGATTGATGCATATTTGTTACCGTTGTGCAGTAACACTCCTTTTAGACTGGTTTTAGAGGAATCTATAAACAACCTCCAGTCACTGGTTTGGTATTCGATGCCTAGCTTGCACACTAATCCTGTGATGTCCTTGCAAAATACCAAGGGACCATCTTCTTCGAAAAAAGGCACGAAGTCTTTCTCACGATTTCTGTACCAAGCGAAGTATATGTCGGATGCCAATAAATTGTTCTCCTGCAATCTAGACCCCAAAAGTTCTACAGAGTCCTTATGCAGATTCAAATCCCTGAGTAAGTCATTTAGTTCGGCTTGGGTTAATGGTTTAGGAGGATCTCGGTCAGCTGTTGGCTGTTCATAAACATCATCATTGTCTGGATTTGGAGCTGAATCAGAATCTGAATTGTATTGATCCAGACTCGGGTGGCCGGGGAATAGGAACTTCTGGACCATGGGGTACCGGCCTTATTGCAGATGGAAGACTTGGGTATTGAAGGCTCTCTTTATTCTTTGCATTATAACCTTTAACATTGCAAGAACAAAAGTAGCAGTCGTCGGTATGGTTTCTAGGCTCGCGCCATACCATAGGGATCCCAAATGGCAAACTTTTCTTTTCACCTTTGCTCCAATTCCTTAGTGCCGTAACACACGTAAGACAAACCTTGTGTGGAGCCCAACTTTTGTCTTGATCTCCTAATTTAATTCCAAAATAAGCATGATAAGCTCTCTTAATGAAGGTCGTTACATTTGTCCTTTGTTTTACAACAGCATACCGACCACAAATATAACAAAATATGTCTGGACTATGGGTACATCCTCTAAAAGCCATTATTAAAATTTTAAAGACGTAATATTAGAATTATCTATCTGAAAAATATGAAAAAACGAAATTAATTAAAGATAAAAAAGGTAAAAAATTACAAAACGCCCCAAAATTGTTTTGCTAACTTTAAAACTGCGGGTGATAGAAAAAAAACTGGTAGCATTTTTTAATTCAGCGCAGCGAACTGCTTCAGAATCACAACTCAAAATAAAGAAATCGATTTTCATGCAGACCGGTGTAATTATTCTGCATACCCTGAAACCAACTTTCTGCACTCCATATTCAGTCAGTGTGAGATGTATTTAAACCAGTTCAACATTTCGGCATGTCCTCAACTTTTCAAAAGAAGCGAAGGATACCTTTTTAACTGCCGAAGGCTATTATCAGCCTGAAGACGAAAGAAGTACAAAGGATAAATTTAAAAATTCTAGGAAGTTGTGCGAGTGTTTTGGACGTCTGCATAGAGACTCACATTCCAGGAATCCGGTGCCTGTTCAAGAAGAGGGCGCAAAACCCGTTGTGATTCACATTATGGAAACATATCTCCGCGTGCGTCGAGTGAAATTAAGCTCTGTTAAACAATTAGAAATTTAAAAAAATTTAATACACGCAACAGTAAAATACCCAATTAACAGAGTACAGATCAAACTATACACGGTGCCAACATGGTTGGCCTCGAAGCAGCTGGAAAACGTGGCCCTGGGAGTTCTACTTAAATGGTTATTAATTGGAATGCATGATCACGCTTCGACGAATGGAAAATATAAAAAGAACGCCTATAAATTAGAGAATTTCGGCCTTAAAAATATAACTCTGTCAATGGCGTTGCGTTGGGTGTGACTATGGATACGGACTACTCATCAATCAGACGCTGTGTTCCCGCTTTGTGCGAGAGCTTATAGTAATCTGGCCCATATTACAGGGGCTTGAGATGAGCTCGGGATTGGGGTAACGCAGAAACAATTCATTGATCAATTTAACCTTTACCGTTCGATATCACACCCGACTTATCTGCTAGTGTAAATACACACTTAGGTCCACAACAAAGTGGGAACATCTCAGTCAGATTAGAATTCGCCTACCCGATAGACGCTCCTATTAGTATACTAGTATACCTCGAGTCACAAGCCCTAATTGAGGTCGACCGCTTCAGGAACGTAGTCATTGACTTTTAAAATGGATGCGAATACACTTCAGAGAGTAATGAATAGTGACCGAATCACACGCTCCAAATTTATCGGTGTGTTTGCGAAGAATGAAACATTGAAATTACCAACTACGAGAAAATGCGGGGGAATTATTGTCAACACGGACAGTGTTGGGGGAGAGGGGATTCATTGGTTTACAATATACTTTAAAAATAGGGAAAGAATGTATTATTTTAATTCACTGCGGACTCATCCTTGGAGTGACACTGTTATTGTAAAATTTCTCGAACAGTTGCATATCCCCGAAATTGTCTGGAATCCCCACTGATTGCAATGATATTTTAGTAATACTTGGGGGATGTATTGTGTTTCATTTCTCCTGCACATGTCACGTGGAAAAGGATTTATAATTTTTTTTTAAATTATTCGATTTTTGCGACACTGAGATGAATGATGAATTGATATGCGTGCAGATAAAAATGTTCTCATTTGTGCGCACTCGATGTATTGTGCAAAGTTTTACGCGTCTATATATAATTGTAACTATATTGTGTAAAATATAAGATGTCCCCAATAATGTTAGTCTTGTGCTCTGTAGCTGATTTATTGGATGCTAATTCTGCAAGCTAAATTGTACTAACTTATAAAACATGATTTCTACCATTTAATAAATTGATGAAAATACACTGTGTCTTGTTCTTAACCAAAGAAAAAAAGCTTACATTAGTTCTCCAACGACCTGGAAATCGTTGGATCGGATGTGAGCCAGTACTTCGAGCTCCGTATACAGGTTACTGGGTTGGGTCGCTGTAAAACCTCCAAATCACCGGCGGTTATTTGCTTTTCTTCAAAGCTGTCACGAAAAGTAGCTATAACACGATCGAGTTCCGCATCGGACCTATAAGGAGAAAGGATACGGTTGTAGAGAGAAAACTATTTTGAGAGCTCATACATTTTTCCAATAATGATCACATTAGATGACTAAGCACCATCACAGGGTATCGAGCACCTGTCATATATTAAACGAATCATCCACATTGAATCTTTTTTAATTAAAATCCATTTGTTTTATATATATATATATATATATATATATATATATATATGCAATAAAATCACAGAACAACACGTGATCTTTTTAATACGCAAAGAACCACAGGCATAAAGAAAAGAAAACACGAAATCCAAGCGCTTTCGTGATATATTCACATCTTCAGGGACAAGAAAGAAAAAGATAGAATTTACCACGTAAATGAGTTAAATACACAAGCGATAAAAATCCCCAATGATGCACCTCAATTTAAAAAACAATAAAACAATCTAAGGATTTTTTCCCAATAGATGACTTAATCTAAAGGCTACTAAATTATTGAATACATAAAAACTATATAAAGGAAATTAGAGAATTAACATGTACCAAAAAAAATTATTATACCAGTTATTAGAAATAGTATTTAATTAAAACAGGCAATTAAGTGGCAAGAATCTAAGGAAACAAAAGACATGGTGCAATCGTCGTCACGTGCTCCTTCGAGAATATTC